>JAVTVY010030594.1:0-127451 GCA_036873755.1 Hanleya hanleyi
GTCGAGGTTTATGGTGAACGATGACAAAGTGCTCGTCACTCCAGTTGGGCAAGTAACTTTTCTCAAATTGGCCTTTCACTTTACTGATCCGTACCACATCTCCACGTTTGTAACGGGGTGCCGTGAGTGGTTGTGATGGACTGGATGAGTACAGCGTAGCACGCACTTGATGTTCGTTGCGTTCTGTCACATCACGGGGAGCTCGCTGGATACTGCGATGATAGGCGCGATTGTACCCTTGCACCAGTTGAGGTAGTACATCGATGTACCGTCGGGTGTTTTGGGCGGTAAAATACTTGTACATTCGTCCTTTGAAGGTGCGATTGAATCGTTCCACCACAGAAGCTTTCGTCTCGTTGTACGTATGAAAGAAAAATACCTTCTGTTTCTTAAGAAAGGCTTGAAAGGGTCGGTTGAGAAATTCTGTGCCTTCATCCGTTTGTAAATAAAGAGGTTTGCGCCCCGTCTTGAAAATCTGCTGGAACGCTCCTATTAGATTCTCTCCTGTTTTGGTGCGAATGGGTAGTACCCAGGCATACTTGGATAAAATATCGATACAGGTCAATATGTACCGATGCCCATCATTGTGAGGTGCAAATCGACTCATGTCCACTAAATCCGCCTGCCATTGCGCGTCTATACCTCCTACGATGACTCGGTTACGGCGAAAATGTCGTCGGGCTGCTCGATGTAAACTATAAGTGTCTTGGGTTTTTAACCAGTCTCAAACTTCAGTTCGACTGATGCCTTGAGAATGGGCAGCTCGAGCGAGCGCTCCCACAGCGCTATACGCGGCTGGACTGGTAGGGCTGTAATACAAATCGGTTAACACCTCGTTCACTGTAGAGGCTGACTCCTTTTTTCCCTTTCGGGACCGCTTCATTACGGGCTTCTTACCCCTCATTGAGGCGCCTCTGGGTCCCCGTCATGTGTGTTGTTCGCTTCATCAGGTGACACTGTCACTCTAGCCTCTGTGCATTCTATAGATATAGTACTTTCGTCTTCCCCGGCTGTATCATCGGATTCATCATCATGTTGTTTTTTTTCATGAGGTTCAGCCAGCGCATCTTCCATAGCACGAGCCCACGCCAATTCGTCTGGTGATCGGTCGTCCGGTGTAAACAACTGGTCCACAATAGGCACTACTTTCTCCAAGGCTGACCACAGAGAGGGAGTTAGGATGAAACTTCGCGCAGGATCTTGGTAGCGGCCCACGCGTGGGAAGAGGGCGGTACGGTATACGTAGATGGCATTGTCCATGTGGATGAGGTGTCCGTCCAACTCACCGTTCAACACCCGTTTAAATTTAGTCCAGCCATCACGCTGTAGTGTCACCGTATTCGATAGAGTCTCAGCGCGCGCCCAGCAAATTGCTCCACCGTCTTCCACCAGGGTGACTTTATCTTCATAGACGTATAACCCCACCTGGTAGGGTGTAAGGGGGAGGATGGCTCGTAGTGACATGCTTGCTCTAAATGTCGAACGGAGAATGACACACACTCTGTCTCATCCCTCGTATTTATAGTGTCAGGTACTATTCTGTGAGAGGCGGCTCCTGTGGAGAGAGTACTTTATCCACCATGGGCACTACTTGTTGCAAAGCCGTCCATAGATCGGGGTCCAGAGTAAATCCCCCTCGCTTGAGACAGAGAAGTCGAGCAAAATAGGGACCGCGGAAAATGTAGACATCGTCACACAGGTGAATGCTATCTCCGTCGAGGTTACCGCATAACACACGTTTCAAGGTAATCCAGCCTTCCGGGGATAAAGAGACACGCGCGGGTTCAGACGCACACCAACATCGGCTGTCGTCATCGATAAGCTCCACGCGTTGGGGATATAATAATAGGGTACAATCCGGTGTAAGAGTGCGGGTAGCTACAGAGTTGGCCTCAGGATAGAGTACATCGTGGACATCGGTGATAATAGCTTTCAGCGCCTGCCATAATGCCGGCCGAAGTAGGATAGCGGCACCCCCACACTGTTCTAGGCGGGGGAAAAAAGAATGATCTCTGCCACTTCGCAGGTACACACCGATTCCCACATGCATAAAATCGACTTCGGGCTCTTTTCCCTGTAACAACCGTGTTAATAGAGTCCAGCCTGCTAAGCTTAAAGATAACTTCACTTCTCTAGGATGTTCTTCAATGAGCTGCAGTTCATGATCATAGACGATGAGAATCACGTCAGACGTCAGTTGAAAGAAAGCGAGCTCCTTTCCGTGCGCTGCCATAATGGTGAATAACAAAACACCGGCCAGGCAAAATGTATATATACCGATTCTTGCTAATGTGAGTAAAAAAAAAAATTTCATCGTAATAAAAATTCGTACCTTGTTCTAGAAAATAATTAAATTGACAATGCAATTTTTGTAGGCGCGCGCTCCAAGATAAAATATACTTCAGAACATTTGCGACGACGCTACATCTGTATGTGTCATTTATGCCTGTAAAAACAATTAAGAGCTCACAGGTAGGAGAGAAGACAACATTGAAAATGGTCTCCAAAACGCTTTTACCGGTCTATTGGTTATTAACAGATTACCCGGCCGGCCCTTTCAAGCCGATACACATTCCATTCTCAATGCCTGTAACGACCGCTAGAGGGCGTGATACACAGTGCACCAAAATGATTAGGAACTCTGCACGTTGGTTTTCTTGCAGTGAAACGAAGGCTATGTTTTTAATAATTTTCTATAGTTCTCTTTCGATAAACCCGCTGGAATTTTCAGGGAGCTATTATAAGGCTGTAAGCCACAGTCTTGACGTATTTTTAGCCAGGAAAATCAATTTATTTTCAGTGTACGGGGTTTTCCATACTACCGTACTTTAACGTTACGCATTGAAAAATCGCTAAAATTAATAAAATAACGGCTTAGTCGAGCGCTATGCTAAATTTTTTAAATACTACACTATGAATTGCCTGAGTTCAACTTGCAATAAAATTTATACGTGCACTGACATTTTATTGCAAAATTACAGCCGTTTATAATTAGGAAAGAAACACACACAGATTTTCTCATCGTAACTCCAGACAGCAGAGCTTTGGCCATTTCGCCGAGGTCCGCGCTTTTGTTATATATAGCTACCGGCCAGCTTCATAGGCCCATTCCAAAACTTTTTCACTACCAGATAGATGACAACAAACAGAGAGAAGAAAATGAACCAACAACTCGTCGCTGCAGCAAAGATGTCTACATCCAAGCCCGTCGCACCCATCAGGCCAAGAGTACCGAAGATATCCAGGCGCAAGAAGAGGGCGATGCTCAAAGAAATAAAAGATTTCTGGCTGCAAGAATTGACGGGGTGGAGTGCCATGCTAACGAACGACACCGAAAGACAAGGGCCCGGTACAGCCAAGAATTTACGTCAACTATTCAACAACGCAAGAACCATCAGCGAGGAGGGGTGGTTCGATTTATTAATCGCTACGATGGGAGAAGAAATGCGCCCTGCCCCCCCTCCTCCGCTGCTGGCGCCCCAGCCATCACCACCACCACCACAAGAGCCACCGGCAACAGCGCCCCGGGATGGAATTTTTCCCCTAGAAGACCTGCCCTCCATTTTTGTTGAAGAAGAACCGCCAACAATACCGGCCGCTGATTTCCTCAACGACATGCCCATCAGCCCCGAACTAGATGAGGATGTGGTACACACATATACGCTGTCACCGTATACATACTTTTCGGTCAGTGACAGGATGTAAGGGGGAGTAGGCAACTCCCCTCCTGAATAAAACAGGGAAAAAATTGAATCCAACGGCCCTTATCAGGGCCAACCAATGCTTCGAAAGAGAAAGCTTCTAACTTGGCACAAATTTCAAAGCACAGATCCCCACATTACCCTTTTTTTTATTCTATTAGCAAACTGCATCACCAAAAAACAACCCCTGTCCTATATTAACAGTCCTTGTGAGGACTAATTAACAGTCCTTGTGAGGACTAATCTCTCTCTCTTATAAACACAAGTTTTATTTTTCTTTTTTCTCTCTCCCAGTAATTAATTAATTAATTAATATTACAGCCCGAACGATAACGGACTGAAATTTATTTTTGAACCCGGGAATGTTACTAATTTTTCTCTCTCAGTAATTAATATTATAGCCCGAATATATTTTATTACAGCCCGAATAATAACGGACTGCAATTTATTTGAACCAGTACAAAGGGGTTAGAAAGAAGAGTATATGTGTGTGATGCCCGAATGATAACGGACTGAGGGTGACATTTGTCACTGTTGTTGTTGTCGACCAGTAAAGGAATAAACATTACAGCCCCATTAATAACGGACTGAAATTTATTTGAAGCAAAGGGGTTTGGGATTAGAAAGAAGAGTATAGGTGTGTGTGATCTGGTGTTAATTTTTGTGCTTTTTTAATGTTAGAAGTTCCCCCTCCGGAAAGATGAGGCAGTTCTGAAAAGAACTTTTTGGATATGTAAGCGATTACATCGTTTACATCGTTGAGAGGGCCTGTTGACGTTGTCTTCTCTCAGTACAAACGGGACATGTTAAAGGAATCGATTCACACACTCGGGGTTTATTAGCCTCCGCACACGCTGGTATTTGGGCATGTCGATGAATACAAACTTCACACAAGGCCTGGTGTCCACATGGGGAAATAGCATATTTAGCGAATTGGTTACTGCATTCCACGCAGGGTAAATATAAGGCTGCCTGGCGTTCTGTGTTGGATCCCAGTGTTGTTGTTGTTATTGCCCAAACGTAGTGCATCTCGTCTTGGTTTTCTTTTTGACTTATTTTTCTGGTATTCTCTCTTATCCTCTTTGTTCTGGCGTCCTTCTTGTTTTTCCTCGCATCTGGCCTATTTCTACCCCGTCTGACATCTATCCTATTTTTTCTGCAATCTTTCCTATTTCTTCTGGAATCTTTCCTATTTTTTCTTGAGTCTGTCCTCTTTTGGGATACTGTGGTGTTTAAGTCTTCCCTCTTCTCCGCCTCCTCATCTTCTCCTTGGTCTGTGGTGTCTGTTGTGTCTGTTGTCTGGCTTCCGCTTTCTTCTTGTGCCATTTCTCCATCTGCTTTTTCTTTAGCTTGTGGGCTTTTTGTTGTTGTTGTGGGTTTCAACATACTTTCTAACATGTGGTCTATGTTGTCAAAACGTTGGTATTCATCCGGTGTGGCTGCAAAGAAGTTACTCAGCTGCGATGTGGCTGGGGGGGCTATACAATGGGCTGTAGTTGGTGGTGGGTAGTCCCGGGCAGCTTGAGGTGGAAATAAGTCTTTCATTATAGCATCCAACCATGGTTCGTCATGTACCATATTAATAATGTCGCCGAGGAGTGGTACTTCATTATCATCATCATTTGTGGTGAAGTCTGGTATATCAATATCCATGATTCCAGCCAGGGGTGACTCCATGACTGGGCACTCAGGCTAATTGTGAATGCCTGAAAAAAATACTACGCGCTATTTATAGTGTAAAAGCACGGACCGTAGCGAAAACACTCTAGTTGGACCGTCTACACTGACGCTGAGAAAATCTGTGTGTGTTTCTTTCCCAATTTTAAACGGCTGTGATTTTACAATAAATGTCAGTGCACATATAAATTTTATTGCAAGTTGAACTCAGGCAATTCATAGTGTAGTATTTAAATTTTTTTACCAGCATAGCGCTAAACTAAGCCGGTATTTTAATAATTTTAGCGATTTTAAACCCATAAGATTATGGTGTGGTAGTGTGAAAAACCCGGTACACTGAAAATAAATTGATTTTCCTGGCTAAAAATACGTCAAGACTACGGCTTACAGCCTTATAATAGCTCCCTGAAAATTCCAGCGGGTGTATCGAAATAAAACTAGGAAATTTTTTATCCTTGGGCAATGGTAACACAACACTATACAGTGTGCATGGAAAAATTTTTTTTAGCAGATACCATAATCTTGCACTCACTCACACCGGCGGCCATCTTGCACCCGCCACCCACCATCCACCACAGCGGCCATCTTGCACCCGCCACCCACCATCCACCACAGCGGCCATCTTGCACCCGCCACCGGCCACCATACACCACCAGCCGTCTAGACTATAAATAACGCGTAGTATGTTCCCATTTATTCACAAAATACAATCATGGGTTCAAGACGAGCACTGTTCACACACCCTAGAGATCCTAGAGATGCTACTAGAGAACACAGAGAGATGATTAGCAGTGAAGATGATGGTGGAATAACCATAATTACAAGCTTTCAGCGGGTTATTGAAGACGAAACCATGATAAGACGAAGTACAGAAGAACTGGAAGAGCTACAGAGGGCTGTAATACAAGAAGATGCGAGGTTGATAAGGCGGAGTAGAGAACAGGACGAAGAAATCAGCAGGATGGCTGCCATAGAAGAAGATGATGAGAGAGATGAGGAGGATATAACGGATGAAGAACAAGACGAGCTTCCATGGTTAAATAGTAATAGACCTCCAACAACAACTACACAAACGCCAATTATAACAACGTCGGCTTCCGAAACTCCGATTATAACGACTTCGGCGGCTTCGCAAACAACACCACAAGCATGCTCTTGGGCCGAGATAACCCGCCTCAACGAACAGATTAACGGGATGAGACAAGACATGAATGTAATGGACGCTGAGATTTCAAGACAGGGAAAAGAGCTACATAAAGAAAAAAAAAATCAAAGTGTAGCGTGTGTACAGATGAAGATAGCCAGTACGCAGTATTGCCGTGTGGCCATTTATGCATCTGTAAAGATTGTTGGGTCACGCTGACGTGTGTAGGAGACATGTGCCACTGCGTTGAAGCAGGCGAACAACATTTAAAAATCAAGTGTCCAATCTGCAGGAAGCATGTGGGTGGAATAAAAGGAATCTACCGCTCATAAAACAAGTGTCGTAACACTTTCAAAGGCCCTTTTCAGGGCCACCCCATCTTTCCGGAAGAGGAAACTTCTATCAAAAAAGCACAAAAAATTAACACCAACTCCCATCATCCTCTCCCCAAAGAAAAAAAATTTTTAAATTTTTTTTTACAATTTTTTTGAAATTATTGAAAAAAAATGGGCGAGGGAGGGGAGGGGGGAAGGTTGGTGGAAGAGCCAAACAAATTTTTTTTTTTTTATTTAAAAAAAAAGGAAAAAAAGATTCATGGAGCCAAAAAAATCTTTTTAATTTTCTATGTTTTTTTTACAATTAAAAAGGGGTTTGAAAAAAGGGGTAAAGGGGGGAGGGGGGAGGGTTGATGGAAGAGCAAAAAAAAAATTTTTTTTGGGAGGGTGGGGTCGAGTGAGGTATCAAATTGAAGCTTAGGTGAAGGGGCATTTAATGGGCTGGGTGTGGGGTTGACATATCGGACTTCTGCGCATGCGCGGCGGCCGAAGGGTATGAAAATAGCCTTTTTGGCATCTAGGGAAGCCCCTAATGGACCGATGGGGTCGAGTGAGGTATCAAAGTGAAGCATTCGTGAAGGGGCATCTAATTGACTGGGTGTGGGGTTGACATATCGGCCTTCTGCGCAATTTAAAAAAAAAGAAAAAAGAATGAACACTAACAAGCAATAGAATGAACACTAACAAGCATTTTTTTTTAATTTTCTACTATTTTTATTAACACAAATAGAATGAACGTGTTCACAAGGGTATTGAATGTTAATACAATTATATCTGAGTATTGAATTTTTTAATACAATTAACAGTAAAAAAACTCTGAATTTTTAATACAATTATACGCTCTCAAGCCACTTCAATGAATGTGTAGGAATACGGTAAAATGTTTTTCAACACTTGTTCTGAACACTTGTTCAATAGTTCTGCAACAAGACTTGTTTGAATTCATCATCATCTTTCCGTCCCTGGTGCACGTAAATGTAGGTAATAATCTCTTCACGTGGAATTTTGGGAGGGCAGGCAGCTTCCACTCCCAGGGCAATTTGCGTCTCGGTCACGCCTGTAGTGCCTCAGTGATCAGTGCGTATGAGGGTACACTAGTGTCCTGTGGAATTTGAGGTCTGATTAGATCCAGGACTGTGTCGATGTACTTCTGATAAATATAGTGAGACACCTGGTAGGCCAGAGCTTGACGAATTGTACTTGCGAGACTCTGCAACTTCCGCCACGCCGTTAATTTCAAAGTGACACCCTGAGGACAAGGTACACGCTCTTGCGTATCTAACCGCATTTTCCATTTACGGATATGCACGAGGAGCTCATCGTTGAAATAGGCACAGCTCACAAAGATGTCGTCACCCACATGAAATTTCGCTTCGTCACTCCCCTGGTCGCGAATAACAGCATCGATGGCGTAATCAAGGGTCTCCAGTTTTTGCCAGGTGTCTAAGGTCATGGCAATATGCTTACCGGGTCTGTCGTTAAAGCCCGATGCATTAAAATGCACTTCTTCGTCTTTGACACTCACAGTTAAATAGGCTGAGAGCTCCCAAATGTCCGTGTGGGCTGCCTGGTAGGCTTGCTGGATAATGTTATTGATATCCTGCACAGACATAGGAAGTTGTACCTCTTCTTTCACAGGCTCAGGCACTTGCTGGGGTACTACTGGCTCAACCACTGACTCAGGTATTTCTAACGGTGTTAGTCGGGGGCGTTTGGATCGTCCAGCGCGTTTGGCAGGTGTACTCTCTGGGGTAGTGTGCGTACGTTTGCTAGCTGTACGCTCTTCGGTGGTATCCATGACTAAGATATCATCATCTACAAGGGGAATTTCAAGTAGATCCGCTAGTTCTTCATTTCCCGTCTTCTTCAGCGCCTCCACGAAGGCTAGAAATGCATAGGGGCCACGGCGCAGTAGACCGTCGATGAGAGCTCTGTTTTGTCGTGAAGGGATGTTCTCGGCCATGATATCTTCGACACCCTGTTTCAGGAGTATGTTATCGTCCATAAGCAGATCACATAATTCGCCCACATGCTGCATCTCATCAACGAGGCGAACACGGTTCTTTTCAAGCGTCACTAGGTCGGCTGAATTCATCATGACTATGGGCTCAGGCTGGTGAGTAACTGCTACCGTGTAATAGTCTGGTGAATTTGCACTGGTAAAATGAAAACAAGTCAAAGGTTCTCCACAGCTCATACAAAACAGGCAAGCTGGCTGGCTAGAGGTGAAGCAGACTAGAGGTGAAACAGGCAGGCAGGCTGGTCAGGTCAGGTAAGTCAGAGTGCTCCGCAAGGTAGTGCAATGAATACACCCCTACCCTAAAAATCGACTCCTTTTATACGTTTTTCTACAATCCGCCATCTTAAACCCGCCACCCACCATCCACCACAGCGGCCATCTTGCACCCGCCACCCACCATCCACCACAGCGGCCATCTTGCACCCGCCACCCACCATCCACCACAGCGGCCATCTTGCACCCGCCACCCACCACCATCCACCATACACCACACGCATAAAAAAATAGCGGCCATCTTAAACCCGCCACCCACCATCCACCACAGCGGCCATCTTGCACCCGCCACCCACCATCCACCACAGCGGCCATCTTAAACCCGCCACCCACCATCCACCACAGCGGCCATCTTGCACCCGCCACCCACCATCCACCACAGCGGCCATCTTGCACCCGCCACCCACCATCCACCACAGCGGCCATCTTGCACCCGCCACCCACCATCCACCACAGACGCCATCTTGCACCCGCCACCCACCATCCACCACAGCGGCCATCTTGCACCCGCCACCCACCATCCACCACAGCGGCCATCTTGCACCCGCCACCCACCATCCACCACAGCGGCCATCTTGCACCCGTCACCCACCATCCACCACAGCGGCCATCTTGCACCCGCCACCCACCATCCACCACAGCGGCCATCTTGCACCCGCCATCCACCATACACCACACGCATGCGCACATCGCCACTTCTGACGTCACAACAGGTTCTGCGCATGCGCAGTGAAGCGCTGTTTACTCAATTGACTCTTACTATACTACTCCCACCGCATTTCGATATGTAAGACTCGTTTTGGTTAAAGGTGTCATTTTTTATATATAAATGGAATTCCCTTCAAGAATGTCGCTAAAAATTGAAAAAAAACAAACAAATGCTTATTTTCTAATACTCGTAATATTTTTTTGACAAATCTCTTCTTGGTGAAAATTGAGAATATGAAAATTCAGTATTTTCTCTCGCAAGCTAATAACTTTTAAAGTAAACGAGAGGAAATTATATTTTCGGTTTATAAACGCAACACACTAAGGAAAAAAATACGGTCAAACCGCTTATCTTGCTTGGCCTCCATCATAAGGTCAACGATTATTATCAAGTTTCGAAATATTCCTCACCCCCCTATTACCTCGAATACATTGTACTGGCTGTCATTTTGCGTAACAGTAAGTGATTCTCCGTGAGATGAAATCGATATATTCTTTGATCCCTCGTATAAAATCGTCTATCCATATGTTTTCACTCATTACGGGAATCGAGGACTATATCGTGCCAATCCCACGTAGAATCATCTGCTATGCGTCTAATGACAGTCACTATTCGGAGATATAGTTGTGGAAGTATCTGGTATAAAGTTGCCCGATTTGTTAATTTCAAGATATTCCCAGTACCAAAGCATCAGCTACATGACAGGTTAATGGTCTGACTCTTGAGGTCACAACCGGAGGTGTTAATATATTGCTTTTAGTCCAGTTGACCAGTAACAGTATTTTCGTTATTTTTGGGATAACACTATCTTAGAATAGCACAAATTCTAGTGCTGAAAAATTGGTTGACCAGTGTTACGTTCAATGTTTTATTTTATCTAGCTTCGCTGAATGAGTATTTTTTTATTATTAGTATTATTATTATTTTTTGATTACCTACTTTTTGTCTGAAGGTGTTCTTCTTATTGATTTTACAGGAACGTCTGACTATTAGGCATACCATCCTCCAATGCACGTGCTGCTATATTCCAGTCGGTGTATCCGTCGACACTGCACATTGAAACCATGTACTCCGGGACACAACGCGCTAGAAAATCTTTCGTCGCACTTGTCTTCTTCGCGATAGCAAACATACTACTTTTAATTACCTTCAACGTACACCCATACTTGTACCCAATTCGACTACTGGCTCCAATGTTTCTAGATAGACGTAACAGAACTTCCGCCAACGAAGGTATTGTGTCTGGAGGTAGACCGAACGATACGTCGGAAAATGATGCGGTGATGGAGAACTCCGTTGATAGACAGAAGTATAGAAACATGACCGAGGCTTATAATAAGAGAATTTCATCCATCCCTCGGCACAAATATAACCCTTCAAACTCTCACATAGATATTGGTCCGCCCATATCTTCTCTACTGAATGTTTCAGTAAGACTGTCTGCTACGCCCAAGCTCATCTTACTCTGGACACCATTCTTTGGCGATAAGAACTGGATCGATGACACAGTCTTTAAGCAATGCCCAGAGACTCCATGTCAAATCACTAATGATAAATCCAAATTGTCGGAAAGTCACGGCGTTATATTGCACGCCAGAGACATGGGAGGGAAGCAGAATCTGCCCTCTAAACGACAACCATGGCAAAGATGGATCTACTTTATGTTAGAATCACCATTGCATAATTACCTCAGATTGTCAGACTTCAATAACATATTCAACTGGACAGCCACATACAGACTGGATACAGACACACACATTGGATACGGAGGGCTTCACAGAAGAGTGCCACCCATGAAACCACACGACCTGGATTTACTGATGTTGAACATTCTTAAAACTAAAAAGAAATTCGCAGCAGCAAGAATAAGCAATTGTGACAGATCTAAGACAAACAGGTTGAGTTATATTGCTCAGTTACAGAAATACATCCCTGTTGATGTCTATGGTCAGTGTGGAACGATGAAAAACCCCAGAGGACAAAAGGGGAATGAAATTTTAAAACAATACAAATTTTACCTATCATTTGAAAATTCACACTGCCGCGACTATATCACCGAGAAGTTTTGGTATCCATTTTTAGAATGGTCTAGCGTTCCGGTTGTGATGGGCGCGTCACCGGAAGATTATCTCGCTCTCGCCCCGAACCAAAGTTTCATAAACACTGCCGGCTTCGAATCTCCCAAACATTTGGCCGAGTACCTTCAACTGTTAGATAATAATAGTCAACTGTACAAACGCTATTTCACACGGCTCACTCATTGGATACCTTATGTGGAGTATTTCAAGGGTTCGACGACGATATCGAAGCAGTGGTGTAAAATATGTACGGATTTATACAACATGTCCTTGCCCTTAAAGTCATATCGAAATTTTGATGGGTGGTACAAGGAAGACTACTGCAGTAAACATTAATTCTTTGTCTGATTGGTCACATTTTATCATGTGATCGGTCCCTGATACATAAACATGGCGTTTTCAGAACTTTGTTGTGTATCACGGTCAGTGTCCAGGAATATAGGAACTGCGGGTACTTTCGTGTCTTGGCACATGTAGAAACCGTCGTGACGTGGCATGTGTGGACGTTTGTCATTTACTTGCCAACGGGCGGTGGTTCTCTCCGGGTACTCCGTGATGTGATTTAAATATTGTTCAAAACGACGTTAAATCCTCGTTTGTGAAGGTGGAACTTGACTTGGACATCAACAGCACTCGTTTAAAAAAATACAGATGTTTCATTCACTTCTAACTGAATAACTGAATAAACGTATTAATAAATTACAAATATTTGGGCAAAAGTGGGCTTTTTGTCAGAAGTTTTATCACTCAAAGTTACAGCGTTGTTGTAATAAAGAGCTGAACTAATCTGCACAAAATACATGCATACGCAGAGGGTCAGTAACGAATAAAATATCGGATCCGTGGTCTATTGGAAAAAATTATCGATCCAGGTAGTCTTCCGTAAGAACTAAATTGGTGATATAGGGATGCCTACCCTTCTAATAATATCAAATAAATTCCACCAAAGTGAAAGCGGACCTGATCGGTGATCAGATCTATTTGACTGGTTGTTTAAAATTTTGAGGAACTTTTACAGACCCTATTGTCAAATTGCAGTGGCTCTATTTCTGATTACCAGTGAGGTATGTGTAGTACACTCAACTCGCAACCACACGGCTGTATTTCTGAGTAGCTGAACGCATCAGGTTTGAATAAGAATCGTCCAGCTGACAGCACATCACTTTGGTCCACAGGTTCCGAAAATTAATACGGGCTGCATTCGGTGATCTTCCCATTATTCGCTGCCTCACAGCCCGAAAAAAAAAATGGTGATCAGACCTGGCCATCACCTTTAAAAGGTGATGAGTTAGAGCCGTCACCATTAAATGGTGACGGCTATCACCTTTTAAGGGTGATGATCGTGCCTCATCACCCTTGAAAAAGGTGATGGCCTAAAGGAGGTGTTCGCTTTAGATGGATATTTTTCCCTTCAGAGTCGCTCTCTGTTGCTCTATTGTCTCGCTCCGAGCCGGCCGATAAATTGTGACGTAATGCTCAGGTATTCCCCAACTCTTTGTCAGACAGGCGAGGCCAGTCTAATGGGAAATTCTGGTTCATATTATCATACGGTTACCATTAGTATTTTCATGAACGACCCAGATATTTACGAACTATAATCAGTTATATTAATATATAAACCTACTCGAAAACTTGAAAAAAATAATCACTGCCAGTTCAGCGAACAATAATTAAGGATATAACTGCAAAAAAAAAAACAAAAAAAAAAACATATAGCACATGCATTACATTATCACTTGGGGAAGCAAGCGTAACCACTTGTTGAGGGTCATTTCCTTAATAAAGGCCTTGGTATAAGACAAGTTCAACCTTATAACTTTTCAATTCATAGTTACAACTTTCCGCTGCCCTAAGACGAAATTATGTGTGTAACAATTATTTTTTTGCTCTGCTGGATCGTCAGAATATTCAAACACTGAACAAGTGGTCTGACTGTGTGTGTGGAGTTGTTTGTGTGCAATTCTATTCACGAATTATAAGAAAATAAGGGATTATGTGCGTTAGGGGTTCGCTGTCTTTCATTTCACGTCACTTTTGCACTTTAAAGTCCAAACTGAAGGTGGGAGAAAAAAGGAAAAAATGAAAATATTTTTTCAGGGATTTGGGGATTCGAACCAAAATGTTGCGTTTCTTTTAATCTGTAGTCCGACACTGTAACCATTCGGCCAAGCAGCTGTTTACAATTATCGGCTTGAGGAATCATGTGCTGAATGGCGGTGAACGGCACCCTTTCAGAGCATTACAAGCATTTTGACATATTTCAGTATTATGAAAATATGACACCTTTAACCAAAACGATTTTTCAGTATCATTTTGGATCACCCGCACAGCATTTCGATATGTAGGGCTCGTTTTGATTAAAGGTGTCATATTTTATATATGAAGGGAATTCCCTTCAAGAATATCGCCAAAAATAGCAAAAACAAACAAATGCTTATTTTCTAATACTCGTAATATTTTTTTCACAAGTCTCTTCTCGGTGAAAATTGGGAATATGAAAATTCAGCATTTTCTCTCTCGAGCTAATAACTTTTCAAGTGAACCAGAGGAAATTATATTTTCGGTTTATAAACGCAACACACTAAGGAAAAAAATACGGTCAAACCGAACTCCTCCTAATATGCTAATAAGCGCTATCTCCGGAAAGACAAAAATCAGAGCTGACACGCCGTTACTTTGTAGTTTACCATATTGGGGTCATCTTGAGCCTATTTGCGGGTCATGGGTAAATTCAATATGGTGGCCACGTTGGGTACGGTACCAGAAAAGTTATGCTTTCCTTCAGAATGTCTGCCTTTCCACGAGGAAAACGGAAAAATCAGATTAATATTTACTAATTTATCATGAAGTTTTTGCGGAGAAATTAGATACTGTAAATAAAAATTCGAAAAGTCTGACCGAAAGATCTGCTAAAAACATCTTCATTGAATATACTCCTAGCTCAATAGGTAAGAAAAATAAGGCCCGATTCCAAATACAACACTAAATAATATACACCGGTAATATGCATAACAAGAACTAAGGCTGTTGAATTTTTAGCCCACCATCACCAGATGGTGGGCTGTTCAAATCACTTTTTGTCCGTCGTCCGTCCGTCCGTAAACAATTCTTGTTATCGCGATTTCTCAGGAACTGCTGCATGGATCTTTCTCAAATTTGGTACACAGGTTCCCCTTGGGATCTAGTTGTGCAAGACACCTTTTCTGGTCCGATTCGAAAATTCAATCTGGCCACCAGGCAGCCATCTTGGATTTCCCCATGAAACTTTGTTATCGTGAATTCTCAGGAAGTACTTCATGGATCTTTCTCAAATTTGGTACATAGGTTCCCCTTGGGGTCTAGTTGTGCAACATACCTTTTTTGGCCAGATTCGAAAATCCAATATCGCCACAAGGCGGCCATCTTGGATTTCCCAATGAAACCTTGTTATCGCGATTTCTCAGGAACTTCAGCATGGATCTTTCTCAAATTTGGTACACAGGTTCCCCTTGTGGTCCAGTTGTGCAAGATACCTTTTCTGGTCCGATTCCAATATCCAATTTATCCATCAGGCGGCCATCTTGGATTTCCCCATGAAACTTTGTTATTGCGATTTCTCAGGAATTATTGCATGGATGTTTGTTAAATTTGGTACACAGGTTCCCCTTGTGGTCTAGTTGTGCAAGATACCTTTTCTGGCCCGATTCGAAGATCCAATATGGCCACCAGGCGGCCATCTTGGATCTCCCCATGCAACTTTGTTATCGTGATTTGTCAGGAAGTACTGCATGAATCTTTCTCAAATTTGATACGTAGGTTCCCCTTGGAGTCTGGTTGTGCAAAATACGTTTTGCGGTCCGATTCGAAAATCCAATATGGCCACCAGGCAGCCATCTTGGATTTCCCCATGAAACCTTGTTATCGCGATTTCTCAGGAACTACTGCATGGATCTTTCTTAAATTTGGTACACAGGTTCCCCTTGGGGTCTAGTTGTGCATGATACCTTTTCTGGTCCGATTCGAAAATCCAATATGGCCACAAGGCGGCCATCTTGGATTTCCCAATGAAACCTTGTTATCGCGATTTCTCAGGAACTTCAGCATGGATCTTTCTCAAATTTAGTACACAGGTTCCCCTTGTGGTCCAGTTGTGCAAGATACCTTTTCTGGTCCGATTCCAATATCCAATTTATCCATCAGGCGGCCATCTTGGATTTCCCCATGAAACTTTGTTATTGCGATTTCTCAGGAATTATTGCATGGATCTTTGTTAAATTTGGTACACAGGTTCCCCTTGTGGTCTAGTTGTGCAAGATACCTTTTCTGGCCCGATTCGAAGATCCAATATGGCCACCAGGCGGCCATCTTGGATCTCCCCATGCAACTTTGTTATCGTGATTTCTCAGGAAGTACTGCATGAATCTTTCTCAAATTTGATACGTAGGTTCCCCTTGGAGTCTAGTTGTGCAAAATACGTTTTGCGGTCCGATTCGAAAATCCAATATGGCCACCAGGCAGCCATCTTGGATTTCCCCATGAAACCTTGTTATCGCGATTTCTCAGGAACTACTGCATGGATTTTTCTCAAATTTAGTACACAGGTTCCCCTTGGGGTCTAGTTGTGCAAGATACCTTTTCTGGTCCGATTCGAAAATCCAATATGGCCACCAGGCGGCCATCTTGGATTTTCCCATGCAACTTTGTTATCGTGATTTCTCAGGAAGTACTGCAGGGATCTTTCGCAAATTTGGTACATAGGTTCCTCTTGGGGTCTAGTTGTGCAAATACCTTTTTTTGGCCCGATTCGAAAATCCAATATGGCCGCCAGGTGGCCATCTTGAATTTCCCCTTGAAGCATTGTTATCGTGAATTCTCAGGAACTACTTCATGGATCTTTCTGAAATTGGTACACAGGTCCCACATGGGGCCTAGTTGTGCAACATACCTTTTTTGGTCCGATTCAAAAATCCAAGTTACGCTTCAAATTAATACGGTATTCCCGAGTTGTGACATTGCATCGCACGAGTCGGCGGATGAAACGGTGGGACATATTCTATATAGTGACTATAGAGAATATCCATACCTTCACCTTCCATATCAAGAGGTTCAAATAATTCGGAATTAAAATGTATTTCTTCAAATTTTAAATCAGTTTTCTTTAGTCCAGTGAACTGCCCCACTGTTTCGTCTGCCGACGGGTCGGCTACAGGAAGGGACGTCATTCTTGTGACACGTTAAATCTCGACAACTGTAGACTACTGCGTGTTCGATCCAATGGAGATAATCAGGATTCAGACACTTTCGAAGTTTAAACATTACTACGCGGATCCCTTCAGTATTAAGTATTGTACCATCTATTTTCGAGCATGGTATCTTAAAAGAGATATCTCAAACTAGCCCAGTAAACAGAACAGAATTAGCATTCGTTTCTAATTATAAAATCTTAAGTATGTTTCATAGCTCATGCCAAAGGATCAAAGAGATTAGTCTTCGCTTCCAGTACCCAATGATGACACGTGCAAAAAAATCATCCGGACATTCACTTTCAGGCTAACTTTGCTCTTTTCTCTTGTACTATAACAACCGACATAAGTACAGTTTCTAGAAATCTTGAAACTCCTTAAACTTAGAAAGATGATATCTTGGTGTTTTCCAGTGTCCCCTTTTCGATCTTTTTGGCTCAATTCAAAATTCTGTAAACAAAATTACAAATCAATCGTTTGTTCTTAGTAACAATGGACAAAAAGGTCCTCTTGTCATTAGCTTACAATTATCAGACAATGGTGGGCGCCAAGATCCTTCAGGATCTCTCGTTTTACAGTAATTGTATATACCATAAAAGAGAAATAATAAACTAAATAATATATACAATGTTTATGAAAAAATAGGCTAATATGATTAAATTATTATCATCGTATTGTAGTCCGTCTCATTAAAAACCTTCGCTCTTGCAAATTAATTACATTTGATTACTCATTCCATGAAAATAATACAACATTATCTAATATGCAGCAGGTTTACACATATACGCTATTTACAGTTACATCAGTATTATAACGGCACTTCGTTTCTTAAGATCCAAGGTTCTCGCAACAAGTATCATTGTTCATTGATTTCTTAAGAACCAAGGTATTCGCAAGCTACATGTAATTACTTTCTTTGGTAGGCATTTAGAAGTCGGCGTATATAACACAAGGCTATTCTATGGATAACTACAGCTTCACAGCAATAAAGAAGTTGTCATCCATAGCATAGGCTTGTGTTACATGTGATTACACTTGAAACGTTTCATGGGGAATGGATGTGTCAGATCCACAAGAGAGTGCGCAAGGTCCACAGACAAACTGTCAGGCGACCGTGAAGGCACTCGTGCACTGATCTTGGCCAACGAGGGAGTTCGATTCAACCTGTGACCTTGTCTGGGTCGAGGAGGTTGGAAAGGAAGACCTGTAATGACAACCAAAGCAAATTAATACAATACTGACATACAATTCTATGAGCAGGTATACAGGATTCAGATCGCGGTAGCGTACATGTCCTGAAAAGAAGATCTCCGATCTATGAATTACATTTACCTGTTCTCTTATAGTTATCTTTAACCGAAGTCCAATGTATTAGAAAGATATATACAAATTATATAGCCCTACCTAAATCGCGATCAGGCCTGGTCACAGCCACAGTCTGGTCACGACCGGTTCCCTCGTGGTTGGGCCCAGCGTCTATCTTCCTTCCCCTGGTCTTCGTGGTAGGGTCCAGCGTCTATCTTCCTTCCCCTGATCTTCGTCCACTCCCGTATGGATGGACTTCACGTCGTGTCTCGTCTTACACGACCTGGCCCCTCCGTGGTTATGTCCGGCGTCTGTCTTCCTTTCCCAGGTCTTCTTCTACGCTAGGGCTGTATGGTCCCTCCAAGCGTTGGTAACTGTCAATGGATGCGGACGGCCTGAGCACGACAGTACTCTCACAGTACAAAGGCTTCTACGGCACCGGCCCGTCTCTCTGTAACACCGCAGAACTAATCATCTACACGGCTCACCACAACAGTAGACGCCACCCCTCGTAGGAATAAACTCCCAGGCTTCAGCGACCCCGCTGACGGCGACTCACACCGCGGCCCGGCTCCAAGGACGAATCATCAAGGCTATAGTTCACGGCTACACGGTCCACATAGGATCAGGCGACATGAACGTCGATAACACACGGTGGATGGGTAGGCACCTGGTCTAGGACTCCTCTTCTCCCACTACTGTATGGTCATCTGATCTAGGAACCCTCTTCTGCCACTACTGCATGGACCTCCCTAATAGATGGTCATCTGGTCTAGGAACCCTCTTCTACTACTACTGTATGGTTATCTGCAACAGGTGGGCATCTGGCCAAGGATTGACCATATTGACAGAAGTACTCTTCCCCAAGCAAAACAAGTACTGAGAAACCTCGATTCGCAAGAAGTTCTAGCAAATCTCCAGAGTAAATTCGTCATAGTCCCAGCAGACAAAGCTCCGAATAATATAATATTCATATGTAAATATTACTATTACCAGGTGCTGGTTAAAGAATTGAGTGTAGATATATCTTCATCAAATACATCTACTTACTCCCAAACTGCATTTACTCTGGAAGATTTATTTAACAATCACAAAAAGTTTCTCAGGGAAAGAGGTATTTGTCTTCCAACCAATCATAACGACATACCAAAAATATACTGGACTCCCAAAATGCATAAATCACCATACAAAGCTAGATTCATAGCTGGTTCTAGAAGCTGCACCACCAAGCTTCCTTCAACCCTATTGACGAGGGCCCTTCAGGAGGTAAAAGCATTTTGGGAAAGGTATTGCGCCACTATTTCTAAGAACTCTGGCGTTGAATGTATGTGGATATTGAAAAACTCAAATTGTCTTACGGAAGAGCTTGATGCTAAAGGTCACATACCGTACAGACATGTATCCACATGAGATTTCTCGACTCTCTATACTACAATCCCTCATCAGGACCTTATTGACCGTCTAAGTTCATTAATAGTATCTGTGTTCAAGAAAACTGATCGTAGATATATTAATGTCGGAAGCCATAAAGCATTCTTTAGCTACATACAAGAGATATCATTCATGGGATGTTTCTTTGTTTATAGAGTTGCTTGAATTTCTCATTAAATATCTATGTGAAATTTGGCAACACAATATATCAGCAGCATATAGGTATTCCAATGGGTACTAATTGTGCACCCCTGTTGGCTGACCTGTATCTGTTCTCTTATGAATATGACTATATGCAGGTGCTTTCAAAAACGCCAAGTCCATTCAAAGCCCGTTCCTTCTCATTCACCAAACGCTATATAGACGATCTTCTCGCTGTGGATAAATCGCTATATAAATGACGCCAGTGAAGGATATATATCCACCTTCACTGGATTTGAAGGAAACAGATAGCCCTACAGGCACATCTTATTTAGATCTCTATCTCTATAAAAATGAAGCGGCCATTCTCTCTCGTCGACTTTATGACAAAAGAGATGATTACAATTTCGACATCGTAAACTATCCCTTTCTGGATAGTAATGTTCCAGTGGGACCTGCATATGGCGTATACATATCTCGCTTAGTAGCATTTGCTAGATCCTGTGTTAAATGTGATGATTTTAATCAACGTCACAAAACATTGTTGCAGAAACTTATAAAACAGGGCTATTCACCAAGCGCCTCCACCCAAAGTTTCTCAAATTTGGCGATACATATCGCATGCTGATAGCAAAATACGAACGTAGCGTGCAAGATCTATGGCGCTACGTTTCGTAACTTGTGTCTAATTCCGCCTAACCCGGGGCTAGGGCCGTATGAACCCATGTACTTCAAGCTCCTCATGGTACTCATATGAACAGTCACAATCAAAGCGTGACTGAGATACATCTTTTTTTTAGATGACGACTCTATAGCGAATATTATGGATTAAGAATACTGATCAGCGATACGGATTTGATATTTTTGGAACATCATGATGTCTTGCCGGCATCATTGAAAACTGTTGACCGCTTCTCTCTTGCAGGAAACAAGCCTATGTTTATGTATATTATGATTGTCTTTTTGAATTTGTGCTAATACTGTTATGTGGAAAATGGAATAGGTCTTTGGATTATGGACGCGGATATTCTCTAATGGACGACGGCTGGATTATGAATGACGGACTAGACGCTTGTAATCTTCCTAAAAACCAACTTTTGAAATCAGACTCCAGCCTCACTAGTTTCGTGATCTGAATGCCAAAAAAAAACTATCAGTAACTGATCGGCTTAGCCATGCATTCATGGCATAGGTTGTTCACAGTACAGACCGAAATCAATTGAAAGCTACCTTTGCAACAAAAAATGACAATAAATACATAATCTTTTAACAAAGCTTTGTTTTTACGCCAAAAATACAAACAATTGACGTTCGAAGCGAAAACACCATATACTGACGAGCAGTCAATGATCAATGGTCGCAAAAAAAATAAGAAATCGAAAATGTTACCATCGTCATTTTTCCAGTGACAAATCGCTTGTCATTCGCCTTCAAGTTCCTGGGATTTATACAGACCAATCGTAAGGCACTTGAAAGGGGAAACTATTTGGATTATCGACTAATTCTGAACAAAATAGGAAATCAGTTGATATCTACAATGCACGAGACTATGATTGTTTCCCTCCTCATCAAATCCCTTTGTAATCTTCGATACCGGTACATTAATGTCTGTTTATTCACGAGTTGATAGGCAGCACAACGCTTCCATCTCGTGTAATATGATTCCGTATTTTCTAAGAAATGCTCGATGTATTACTGATTAGATACGAGGAGATTGGTTACTGGTATAGACCTATATAATTTGAACCGCCGTGAATAAAAGAGTGAAGCCATATATCGGCTGCCGTCTACAGAACCCGCTATTATATTACAAAATTTCTCAATGGCATATCATTGCTCAATGGCTCTCTGGCGTTCTCGACTTCCTGCTCACTTTGCAAGCGCTTCATCAAGCGACTTCCATGATTGGAATTACAATATGATGTCTACGAAGCAAGCACTTTACCCAGTCCCCACACCCGTTCCAAATAGCGCAATTCTTCTTCACTGAAACACACAATATACTATTATCGTATGAAATATGAGCTATGTTTCACACATGGCGAAGATCACATCGCAGTTGAATACATCCGAAAGGACGTTTTCCGATTAATGCAATACTGTCAAGGCAGGATGCTGCGGCTATTTGTCAGATCGCATATATTTATTCAAGTGAAAAATTGATGGAAATTGTTCCGTTTATAATTTATGGTTTTCCGTATCAAATAGTTATGATGATGATGGAGACTGTGGTGAGGTTTCTTTTAATCTCGTGACCTAGCTATTGTTTTTCCGGTCTATAAAACAAATGTCTTCTGTATAAAATCAATCGCCTGACCTGCACTTTTATCTAATAACAGGGCATTTTCTTACAATCCAATAAAACAGCCGTACGCAATTTATCTTTTTCTGAATTCATTGGAATGAACACACTTTTTTTTAATCTGAAACAAATCTGATCAACCTGTGCTAACCTGAATCTCATTAATTATAAGACGCCATTAGTAAACGTAACATTCAGTGAACAGAGGTCGCCTTATGTAATGTCAGGCTTAACCCGGAGACCTGTGTTACACTGCCAAAAATTGAATACTTGATACAAGAAAAAAATCTTGTTTTAAGTAGAAATTTACCTAAAATAACTAAGATATATCTTGGAGTGTGGTAAGGAAAAATATCTGGATGTAAATTCTTAACTAAGAAAGTTTTTTTATCTTAATCAAGATAAAACATCTTGTTCAAGTATCTTAATTTAGACAATTTTTCTGATGATTGCTTTTATCTTGTTCAAGAAAATTTATTTAGTTAAAAAAAAAATCTTAAGCAAGTTAATTTTTCTTGTAGACAAATTTTTAATTAAGAATATTTTAGTGATAAATTTACCCAGATAAATTTACTTACTTAAGAAAACCTATCCAGATAAATTTACTTGGCTAAGAACTACATCATAGATAAGTAAACGTATTTAAGAAAAACAACGACGCAGAACTCCTAGATAAATTAACTTGCATAAGAAAATAATCAGATAAAATTAACTAGAATAAAAAAAAATAAGAAAACGGAACTCGCGCAAGAACATTGCAGTTATTCGATTATCTTATTTAAAAATATACAATCAAATGTGATGTTGTTACGTTTACATAGGCAGTTGGTATGGGTTGCGTTTACTTAGTAGGGTTGATTTTTTCAGTTTTATGCAATGTTCTGAAATGTACCAAACTTTTTTATACTCTTTTCCACACAGATATTTTTGTAGCAAAAATATGATCAATTAACGTTTTTAACTAATGTATTTTTATATCATATTACTGCCAAAAACTGAACATGAATATATACTTGTTACAGTTAGCATAAAAACATTATCAAAATAATACCATACAATTGAAGTGTGAGTGAGTGAATAGAATTTAACGTCGCTTTCAACCCATCATCATGCAATTGGATGGCAAAAGTAAGTCAGATATGTAAAACAGATAAATAAAGAAATTATTTTAAATATCTTAAGGCCTTTGTTCTGGCATACATCCTTAAAACCTTACATTGACAAGTATTTCTTCCCATCTATAGCAGTAATACTAGAATATATTTGCACAGCATTTCTCGCCAATGTCGAAGTTGCATAAAATGATAAGAGACTGATATAATTAAAACCATGCAAAACGGCCAAATACCAATGATATGACGGATAATTCTCAGAATTTTGAAAATCTGTCATCTTCAATTCTCCATAGACATTACAAATATAACAGCATATTGCACTCTTGAAAGTAAAAACACCTAAACTGTTCAAATATAATTGCCCAGCGTTTGTGCCCATCAGATGCTTGTGGTGGAGAAAGTCTCAGTGTTTAGTCACAGACAGGGTTGCAAGGTCTTGCAAACTAAAGCATACACCCAAGTTCATATACGAATATTCTACCAAAGCTGAAGGAAAGAACTAGGAAACAATGGAGGAATCAATACACTGCAAACCATGTAGAATCCAGATCCCAAGTTTTATGCAAATACTCAAAGCCCCAAAAGTTCCTGCCAGTCAAGATTGTCAGACGCAACCTGCCGCTAATTTACATTTCAAAGACATGTTTCCTGAATAGGCTGCAGTCACTGGCTTTAGTTTCCATGTCTAGCTGACAAGTATAATGAATATTCAACCCCAAAATACTTTTGGAGAATTCAAAAACACATTTTCAATTTTTTTGTCAATAAATAAATAAATAAATTGATTAGCTAATGTATACAAAAATGTGTTGCTTTCTTATATCTCATCGACTTGGGCGAAGCTTTTCTTCGAAATACCTTTCTATATTGCTGTGCACATGGTAGGTCGAGCTTGTATCTGCTTTTTTATACATATATTGTTTCGCCTTTGCTTTGAAACCAATGTAACAGTCTTAAACTTACTTTCTAATTGACTGTGTTCAGGTAGACAATAACGAAGAAACAAACCTGCAGATCCGCACGTTCACGGTCAGGTAGACAAAAACGAAGAAACAAACCTGCAGATCCGCACGTTCACCAACAGAAGCACATGGGATATAGTTTATGTTTTCCAATTTGTTGTTGTTGTTGTTGTATATCTGTAAATCCACTCCCAAAGAAAGCAAATCTCATTTTCGACGTTTTCGCTCAGTTCATTGAACACATTGAGCAACATACTACTCTCATCCATCTGTAGAATAATCTATTTTTTATCATTTAGAAAGTGATCGTATAACAGTATTTTCGTTATTTTGGGATAACACTATCTTAGAATAGCACAAATTCTAGTGCTGAAAATTTGGTCGAGTCCCGTGCGGGATTCGAACCAGCGACCCCAGAGTCAGACACCTAATCGCCAGCACTGTATGTCGGTGATCTAAACCACTCGGCCAACGGGTCTCCCGCAAAAATAGTATTTAATGTAGGATACCAGATACACACGTTGGATTACACACATTGGATTGCCAGTCAGCAACATGACCACAGAGATCGGTTTGACTGATGTCTCATGCACATAAATAAATGCCTGTGATCTACGTCGGATGCCGACGTACTAACAAGAAGTCATACGACCCCACAGTTCAATATTTTGAGTGCATATCTAAAACATCAATGATCTCTGCGATGATTTGCATCCCAGCTAAGCTTTCATTGTATCTGTTCATGTGGACAACTTGATTATGCCCCTATCATAGATGATAAATGACGATTTTTTCCCTGAAGTTCCAGTATACCATTAGATCCAGTTATTTATCAGTAACTTGTTGGGACTACAGTGTATTTTACTATAGTTTCAATGACAGTGTATGTTTGTAAGACGGCAGTTACCGATCAATGGAGACATACCGATATTTAAAGCAGTCCACCAGTCACTGTCCATGTGTGTGTTACAGAGTTGGTCAAATATTTTATTGAAGATAATCTGAATGTACACTGCCAAAAATAGGGTACTTCCTTAAGTTTAAGAAACTTATTTCAAGATATTTTTTCTTAAAACTAGAAACTTTTAAGAAAACTAATCTCAGTATTTGTCAGTCATTGAAAATTTTCTTATTTTTTTTCATATTTTCAGAAAAATTAGCCCATTTGAGATATTATTGAGCAAGTTGTGCCTTATTCCGAGAAATAATATCTTATATAAGATTTGCTTTTTCAGGTTTTATCTTATTATAAGATTTTTTTTACTTAAATAAGGCAGAGGCATAAAAAAAACTCTGGGGTCGCTGGGTCGAATGAGACCCGTTGGCCGAGTGGTTTAGATCGCCAACATACAGTGCTGGCGATTAGGTGCCTGACTCTGGGGTCGCTGGTTCGAATCCCGCACGGGACTCCAACAAATGTTCAGCACTAGAATTTGTTTAACGATCACTTTCTAAATGATAAAAAAATATACTTAAATAAGTGTTTTGTTAGACAATTTTTCTTAAATGAGTTTATTGGTAGACAATGTTGAGATAATAGTTTCTTAGCTTAGTATTAAAATATTTATTTCAAGTAATATTTTCTTAAACAAAACTACGTATGTGGCCTGCATGCATGTTTGAAATGCCATGCATATATCCATTCAAGAATGATTTCATGCATGGCATATAAGTTGTCCATGACTTAAAAGACTGAAAGATGGTACACCAGGCATGACCAGGCCAAAATGAAAAGTTGTCTGGGTAACATGACTGACCCACCATAAAACCCTATTATGTTCATATCCAAAACTGTTTGGTTACCTAACCAAATATAATGATAGTCATGTGCAAAATAGCTTTCTTTATCATGTTGGAGAAAAACTCTCTCTAGAAATGGAGGTAAAAATGATAGTTTTTGTTTAATAACTTCTGATTGATTCGTCATAGAATTCCAAAACTACCATCGGTATCGGGTCAATTAAAACAAGCAAATTGTTGTCAGCCAAAACAAGGGTAATAAGTTTTTTTTCACCTCAATTCTAGATAAATTACCTTAAAACAAGAAAATGTCAAGAAATATTTTCTTTGTTTGTTCCATTTTGTGAGATTTATCTTATTTTAAGAAAAATTATCTTAAATAGGATTTAATTTTACTAGATATATCTTGTTATAAGAAACTAATGTCTTTTTGTGATTTGTCTCCTTAAAATCTAACATCGTGAATCTAGTGGAAACGGATCGCTACACTAATAGTATGAACCTGTGGTTTCCTGACAGACATTGTTCATTGTCAATTTGTAAGAGTTACTGTTACAATTTGCCTAAGATATACGTGAAATTATATCTTCTACTTGAGTGAGGAACATATTTTTGTAATTTAGTATTTTTATTTGCAAGTACACCTCCATATGCGGTTATGGTTTTCATATGGTTCATGAATTTCATACCGCCATTTTCAACTGAATATTTCATGTTCTTGCACAATTGGTATCCATGTACATTATTGAGGAACTGCGCCTCTGATTGGATCAGGTGGATCCTACAGGTGGATGAAAGTAGTTTGTTGCTCAATGTGTTCAATGAATTGAGCTAAAACGTCAAAAATGAGATTTGCGTTCTTTGGGAGTGGATTTACAGATATACAAAAACAACAACAACAACAACAACGAATTGGGAAACATAAACTAGCTTCTGTTGGTGAAAGTGTGGATCTGCGGATCTGTTTCTTCGTTTTGTCTACCTGAACACAGGCAATAAGAAAGTAAGTTTAAGACTGTTGCATTAGTTTCGAAGCAAACGCGAAAAAATATATGTACAAGCTCGACCTCCCATGTGCACAGCAATATAGAAAAATATTTCCAAGAAAAGCTTCACCCATGTCGAAGAGATACAAGAAAGCAACACATTTTTGTATACATTAGCTGATCAAATTATTTAATATTTACAGTATAATGAAAAAAAATTAAAAATGTGTTTTTGAATTCTCCAAAAGTATTTTGGGGTACGTTGAATATTCATTATATTTGTCAGCTAGGCATGCAAACCAAAGTCATTGCATCAAGCCAGTCTATTCAGGAAACATGTCTTTGAAATGTAAATTAGTGACAGGTTGCCTCAGACAATCTTGACTGGAAGGATCTTTTGGGGCTTTGATTATTCGCATAAAATTTGGGATCTGGATTCTACATGGTTTGCAGTGTATTGATTCCTCCACTGTTTTCTAGTTCTTTCCTTCAGCTTTGGAAGAATAATTGTATATGAACTTGGGTGTATCCTTTTGCTTGCAAGACCTTGCAACCCTGTCTGTGACTAAACATTGGGACGTTCTCCACCACAAGTATTATCTAAATTTTGAGGATTATCCATCATATCTTTGGTGTTGGGCCGTTTTGCAGGGTTTCATTTATATCAGTCTCTTATCATATTATACAACTTCGACATGGGCGCCGAGAAATGTTGTGCAAATATATTCTAGTATTACTGCTATAAATGGAAAGATATACTTGTCAAGGTGAGGTTTTAAGGATGCATGCCAGAACAAAGGCCTTAAAATATTTAAAATAATTTCTTTATTTATCTGTTTTACATATGACATTTGCCCTGATGATGGGTTGAAAGCGACGCTAAATTCTATTCACTCACTCACACTTCAATTGCATGACATTATTTTGATCATGTTTTTATGCTAACTGTAACAAGCATATATTCATGTTCAGTTTTTCGCAGTAATATGATATAAAAACACATTAGTTAAAAACGTTAATTGGTCATATTTTTGCTACAAAAGAAAATATATGTGGAAAAGTGCATAAAAAATGTTTGGTACTTTTCAGGACATTGCATAAAAGTGAAAATCAACCCTACTATCGCAACCCATACTAACTACCTATGTAAACGCAATAACATCACCTTTGATTGTATATTTTTAAATAAGATAATCGTATAGCTGCAATGTTGCTATGCAAGTTCTGTTTTCTTATTTTTATTCTAGTTAATTTTATCTGATTATTTTCTTATGCAAGTTAATTTATCTAGGAGTTCTGTATCATTGTTTTTCTTAAATAAGTTCACTTGTCTATGATGTAATTCTTAGTCAAGTAAATTTATCTGGATAAGTTTTCTTAAGTAAGTAAATTTATCTGGGTAACTTTTCTTAAGTAAGTAATTTATTCTTAGGCAAGACATCTTTTCTTACCACACTCTAAAAAAGTCTTAATTAAGATTTTCTCAACAAGAAAAATTAACTTGCATAAGATTTTTTTCCCTGAACTAGATAAATTTTCTTGAACAAAATAAAAACAATCTTTAGAAGAATTGTCTTAATTAAGATACTTGAAGATTTTTTATCTTGACTAAGATAATTTTTTTATTTTTTATAATTGATTATTTTTCTTAGTTAAGAATTTACATCCCGATATTTTTTCTTATATCCAAGATATTTTTTACTTATTTTAAGTAAATTTCTACTTAAAACAAGATTCTTTGTTCTTGTTTTAAGTACATGTACGCTATTTTTGGCAGTGTATATCTTCCTCTTCACTGGCACGTTCTGGGATTTTCCTCAATACTCATAATTTGATCCGTTAGAAATTTATGGACTTATTTTGAAAGTAGGGGATTTTTTTTAATTGTGATAGTTGTCAACCAAACCGTCAACATAATTAATTTTCGACACAGCGTTGCGTGTCTCTGGAGATACCATTAATTTCAATCATCTTCAGGGATTAATTATAATATAATTATATTCCTACATTGTGAAACACCCTGCCAAAAAATACTGGCTCGGGTGAGAATCGAACTCACGCCTTAGGGGATACCGTCCCACTACTCTATTGTATCTTCGAATATATATCCAAAAGTGGGACGGTATCCCCTAAGTCGTGAGTTCGATTCTCACCAGAGCCAGTATTTTCTGGCAGGGTGTTTCACAATGTAGGAATATAATTATGGAGATACCATATCACCGCCATTTATGATTACAATCGAAGACCCAGTCCTTCTGAAGGGGTAATATACTCATTCAAGTAAAGAGCGAGAGGTTGAGAATGAAGGTTTAATGTCGCGTTCAGCAATATTTCAGCTATATAGCGACGACATTCAAGTAAAATACGAATTTCAGTAACATTACTGCTTTTTCTAACTAGCTACCAGATCGATATGATGAACAATAATAAATCACAATTTTGAAGAAAAATACTGTTTTTAATAACATGATAAAAAAGTAAGAAATATTCGAACTTGTTGCTAGGAGTTACTATATATAGTAAAACAAAAATTGTTTATAGGAATTTTCCCTTCGTTGATATTTATCATGAAGTATTTTGGAATGAAGGATCGACATTTCAATAAGGCACGATTTTAGGCGCATTGAACCTTACGTAAAATATGATTATACATCACAGAATATGCTTAAATTAGGTTAATCAGCCAAATACCGTGAGAAATCCAAGTAATGAAAACGGAATACTATATACATGTCTGTATGTGTCGTCTAGTTGCGTGAAAACTAAGTTAGAGTGCGTGAACGGTACATATTCTGCTCATGGAAAAGAAATGGAGAAGTTACAAATAACCGTGAAATCGTTATGTAACGAAACATTCAAAGTACGCAATGTTCGTTACTGAATGTGCCGGCGTTATTGAATATCGTATTGATAATGTGTGCTTCTCTGGAAGTATGCTGTTATGCGCGGTCAGTTCGCTTAGTTCTTACTTACCCAGAACGTTGGTACCAGGATTGATGAAGGTTATCAATCCGCATTGTTGGGATGTCATCGAATGTAATATCATATATCGGAAAAATAATAATTTTCGGAGCAGAGATTCCTACTCCTTATCATGACCGGTGTGGAGGCTAAGAATGTCCAGTGGCTAAGAGTGTCAGTGTCTTCTAACCCAGCTAGGACACTTTTTCCCACATTGGGGACAAGTGTCCGTCCTTGGTTGCGATAGAAAAGGATATGAAAAGGGACACTAATCACCAGGACATTCTTATCCATTACACCAGCCATAATGTGAAAATTGTTGAATAGATGAAAATGATCAGCTTGCATTGCAAGTCAGGAAGTCGACAGCGTTGGAATAAAAACCAGAAATGACATGCCATATATTTGAAGTTCAGTGTAGCATAACACATAAACAAAGTCACTACGAATAATGTAAGGACGAAAAGTTCTCCTCAATATAAAAAAAATGAAGACGATAATAATATGAACTGTACGTCCACATGTGCACATCGTGAAATTATAAACTTTTACATTTTAAGTTGTCGACCCACCCACTTCGACCCACTGAAGTGGGCGTTACATACAATTCTGGAAATCATTAGTAAGTCTGTAGTCAAATAGGGAAATAATTTTTGAAAGAAAGAAAAATTTAACAGTCAGCTGGAATCGAACCACGACCCCTCTGATATGTGGTGTTTCTCTAATCAGATATCCAAGCGTTATCGGCTCATGGATAATTCTCCCGTTAATTGTCTCAAATAAGGCCAATCATTTTTCTCGGTGTTGCAGATGGCGTAACTGGTTTTATTATTCAGAAATAACAATTTTGTACCGAGTATAGACCCATAGAAGCTATTTGTAATAATGACACTGGCGGAAAGATTTGGTCTTTAGTGGCACGGTTTCACGGGAAGATTACCTATGGACCGGCATAGCCCAGATGGTAAGCGCAACTCTACGTATTTGATGCGTCGTGAGTTCGATTCCCGCTGACGGCTAAATTATTCCTTTTCTTATTTTTTTTTTCATATGTACAACATTTCTTCAAGCCTATACTCCATATCAAATAGTCATTTTCATAGTCAAATAGTAATTTAATTAATTATTCACATTCGCATTGCCTTGTTAATGACCTTAAGGTACACACACACATTCCTGATTCATTAGGTTAGTCAGTCATGGTATTCTTCTGTCGAAGAATTTACAGAATGAATCTTCTGTCTATATTACCCGAAGTAAGGCAGCCACACCACGTGGTTCGATACAGCTGTACACTGGCTGTAACACACATACATACAGAGCCAATTAGCAATACATTATATCAACCCAAACTAATTACAGCCCGGCTATTAAAGGCTAAACAGTATAAATGTTGTGTTACAATGCCACCAGTTGGGATGTATTCTCTAATTATATGACGGCGTTAGATTCATAATATCTAATGGTCCCCAGAGCCGTCTTATTTATCGGACATGTATATATGAATTGAATACCTGCAATGATAAAATAGACCCAAGCCATTCACACGAAAATAAACGAGCTTACAGGCCGCCAGATATAAGCGAAGCGTAGAAGTAGGAAAAATGACAAAATAGTTGATGACAAGTATGTCCGAACGTTGGTCAGCAAGGCCCCTTGCCATCAGTAGCCAAAGGATTATACATACAACCAGCATTGTACTAGGTGAATGGTTTCTCTACATTCAGTTCTCTGGAGTCAGATTACACAACCTACAGAATTCTATAATGACAGAATAAAATGCCATAAAATCGCATTGGTGGGATTTTATTCGCTAATGAATGATATGAATGTAATCAATTCAATTATTGCCAAGATCGTCTTAAAATACGAGTCTTAAAAGAAAGGTAAGAGAGGGGAGATTGCGAGAACGATTCTTTACGCTCGATATCTTTCTTCGCTATGGAACAAAAGATATTTTCTGGCCGAAAGTGAAAGCTATCACCTCGGTCTTCATATACCATTAACGTAAAGAGCAATCGGTTTGCAGATGAGGTAACATTGCTGCAAATCAAAAGTTTTCATGCCGGCGGATAATATTTCAATGTTTTTATACCACAGCCATTATTTTATATTTGGTCAGTTATGTTCACTCGTCAGCAGATCATTGACGTCAATGACACAAACGTCATGATTTAAATCGGGTTTACCGAATAGGTATTCTTCAGAAAATTTTCCACATATAATGTCCACAATTGTAGATACTTTCACTAGTAATATCAAGATAGTAGGATACCTACAGGCAAAATAAAGGAAAGCATTTAGATGGCGAGTGTCAGTCGATATCTTTTGCTGGTCAGATTTCTCCCGTTTTCTAGACGCAAAACAAAGAAATGCTGGACAGTTAGACGACACATGTCTGTTATTTCAAGACTTGTCTATATAGTGTGTCTCCGTGATGATGTTTTCTTGGAATATCTCGCCCAAAAATAAACGTTCGTCGATTTCCCTGTGACAGATTTATTCTCCTGGTGAACAGAATAATTGCATTACCGGGAGCGAGCCTCTACTTGATTCGCACTCGGCGGAGAATTTGAGCGCGGAGAGTCATACCTCCAGTATCGCACGAAGGATCTCTTGGACATTAGCAAATGATCTCTGTTGTGCACAGTAGTATATCATAGAAGAAAAAAGAATCCATATTTCAAGGTTTTAGAATATAGCCCGGGTGAACATGGTGAAGGGATTCTTCCATTTCTTCTTCTCATTACCGTGTGCGATATTCCGGATATTTTTAATAGAGCGTCCCATACATTTATATGTTTTATCTATCTATGTGAACACAAGTGTTGATCTATCGACTAAAAGTCTAGACTAGGTCTAGTCTAGCTTCCAATCTAACATTCAAGAGGCATCCCTTCTCCATAACAAATTTTCGCATCTATAATCGAAATACTGTATATTCACACGACACTATCCATATCAACATGAAATTAGTCATGAGAAGCGGATACCAATAGTAATGCTTTAGAGTAAAACATAGCTCATGTGACATTGTTATAATTCCATTCTTTTACTCAGCTTTTCATTTTGTTCGGCCATAGTCATTGGTTACGCGACGACAATGTTTAATCGTTTATCATATATACATGTACTTAAATACAGTGAAAAAATAGTATCTCTCGTTTTATTCAAATGTGCCAAGGAATAACCCACAGTTACAGTTATACAGTACCGCTCTCGTTAAAAGTCATCCTACCGCGATAGCTAATGTACTGCTACTGGGCTTCTACCATTATCTACTGCATTGCTGCTGCGTCACTATTGCATTGTCACCGCATCGCTAACGCATTGCCACCACACTGCTACCGCAATGCTAATGATGACTCGCAATTACGGATGAAAGCGCTCAAACAAAAGAAGGCTGTTATTTTTCGTGTATCCCAACTAACCGAACCATTGAAGAGAGGGCCTTGGATTTCACAACAGTATTAAACATTCATGATATTTGACGATTCTCTTGATTCCAGCGACTTTTTAAGGCTTCGATCTATTGAAGAAGAAAATTGAAGGATAATGATCGGGTATATCCGATTCTTGTGGTAACACAAATATATAGACTTTATGTTATTTTACAGAATTGATAGGCCAATCTAAAGTGGATATGTCCCCCTGAATGCGAATTGAAACACATTTTATCCTTGAATATATTCCAGTGTAGTCTCTCCCAGTCCACATAGTATAATGTTGTAATTTTAGTCTTCTTACATGCCATACACTTAGAAGTCTCCCACAAAAGAGAAGCGGTCAATACGTAAAGGATATTGCAAGGATACGCTTGAATATCACAACTACATTTCTCGTGTAGGAAGAATAATAACTCACGAGACGAGAATTATGTTCATTATTTATTTTGTTTTCTATTTAATTCTATCTTGCATTGCCTTAATAATCATTTTCCAGACAAACTATTTCTCGTCTCGAAATTTCACGCTGCCGATGTCACCCTGCTTCACTATGACCCAAACAAGATTTATGAATGAACGGCGTGAAGTCAGTCTCTTCGTTGCATCAAACCATGCTCTGTATGTGAAAAGAGGTCGCGCCATAAATCTTTAAAAAAAAGGTGTGAAAGTTTTATTTAATTTCCCGCATTATTCGAGTTATTTGAGAGCAGTTTTGTAGATTTATCCATTAACGATTCACAATATTGTATATGCGTGTCTTTTTTCCACCGTAACAAACCTATCTGACAGAAAATCTTCGTCAAACAGCGTGTTGGGGAAGAAGGAGAGTAGTATCTCGCTCTAGCTTGACGGCATAGCGAAATATCGGTGCAGTTGCAAAACAAGTGTTATATAAGTGTTGCGAAATTTCACTTTTGCTGACAAAAAGTCCGTATTCAAATATGGAAATAATTTTTGAAATAAAGAAAAATAAATTAGCCGTCAACGGGAATCGAACCAAGACCCTTCTGATACGTCGTGTTTATCTTACCATTTGAATTTTATCCACCCATGGATAAGTTTTCCGTAAATCGGCTCAGAGAAGGTCAATCAGTTTTCTCGGTATTGCAATGGGCGTAAATGGATTGATAATACTGAAATCATAACTTGGTATATACATGTAGTATAGACCACTCTAAGTAATTTGTAAGAATGTTTGACAACGAGAGAAAGGATTGGTCTACAGTGGCACGGGATTCATGGGAGGATTACCTATGGGCTGGCATAGCTCAGATAGCAACGGCAATTCGACGTATTAGAGGCGTCATGAGTTCGATTCCCGCTGACGAATAAACTCTTTTCTTCTTTTTCTCAGTATTTTATTCATATGCACAAAACTGCCTCGGGCGGGAAGAGGAGGGGGTCTATACTCCATACCAAATAATCGTTTTCATAGTCAAATAGTAATTTAGTAATTTAATTAGGTATTCACATTTGTATTGCCGTGTTAATGGCCTAAAGGTACACACTTATTCTCGATTCTTTAGGTTTGGCCGACGAATTTACAGAATAATAGGTTCTCACATGAGTTCATTTCTAGACGACTTTTTCCACACGAGTTTGAGAAAAATGTGCCCTGCACGAGCTTTAGCGAGTGCAGGGCACATTTTTCTCAAACGAGTGTGGGAAAAGTCGTCTAGAAATGAACGAGTGCGAGAGCTTTTTTCTCATATAACATATCAGAGAAGCTAAAATAAAGGCTGACGTCCCATTTTCGACCGACGATGTTGTAAGCGCAAAACCAGGTCAAACGCGCAATACTACTATTGGGCACTTTGGTCCATGAATGGGCCGAATCACACCCAGGCTACAAGCGCTGAATAAAAGAGAACAAGATTTTTATAAGTAATACACTACTTTAATGACACCGAAATTGTCGAAATATTGTTGAAACATTCGGCATATACTGTAGCGTGAAAGTTCACTCAGTGCTAGTCCACTGACACTAAACAGTAACATTGTAACAAGCAGACGATGAAAATAGTGCGTGACGTAACGGCATGACGTCAGCTCATGGTAGACGATTTTTCTACAATGGCTTTCTTCCATAGGAAACGGCCATGTTATATGAGAATGAATCTTCTGCCTATAGCTGTCACCGTACCTGACCTGGATTCGCTAAAATGATAAACTCGATCAGTAATTGGTGAGATATGTGAGAGGTAAGGAAAAATTCGCCTTAGCCAATTAACTCAACCAGTATTACTCGAAGTTTGGAAGCCACACCAGGTGGCTCGATACAGCTGTACAATGGCTGTAACACACATACATACATACATAGAGTCAATAAGCAATACTTTATATCAACCCAATCTAATTGCAACCCAGCCACTAAAGGTAGAACAGTATACTAAATGCGGTATTATAATGCCATGAGTTGGGATGTATTCTCTAACTGAAAGACGGCGATAGATTTATATTATATAATGACCCCTAGTACCGTCTTATTAATCGGGATTATGTATATATGAATCGAATAGGTGCGATGATAAAATAGACCCGAACCAATCATACGAAGATAAACGAGCTTAGAGGCTCACCGAAGCTTACAAAAGAGCAATCGGTTTGCAAAGAAGGTAACATTGCCGCAAATCAATAGTTTTCCTGCCGACGGAGAATATTTCAATGTTTTTTATACCCCAGCCAGTACTTTATATCTGATCAGTTATGTACACTCGTTAGCAGATCATTGACGCCAGTAATACAAATTGCATGATTTGAATCGGGTCCACCGAATAGGTATTCCTCAGAAGCTTTTCCACATATTATACACATTATGCCTACAATTGTAGTTACTTTCACTGGTAATATCAAGATAGTACATGTACGATGCCTACATGCAGGATAAAGGAAAACATTCATGTAGATGACAAGTGTCAGTCGATATATTTTTTCTCCTGTTTTCTAGACGCAGAACATATAAATGCTGGACAGTTAGACGACTGTTATTTCGAGTCTCTGATCTGTAGTGTGTCTCTGTGGTGAAGTTTTCTTGGAACATCCCGCCAAAGAATAAACGTTCGTGTCTACTTGTTTGTGACAGATTTATTCTCCTGGTGAACAGAATAATTGCATTACACAGAGCGTGGCTCTACTTTATCCGCACTCGGTGGAGACCTTGAGTGCGAAGAGCGGTACCTCCAGTATAACTCCGAGGATCTCTTGGACATTAGCCATCGACCTCTCTTGTACACAGAAGTATATCATGGAAGAAATCAGATCCATATTTCAAGTTTTTAGAAGGTAGCCCAGGTGAAAGGATTTCTTCCATTTCTTTGGCTCTTTACAGTGTGTACACATCATGCCTACAATTATGCCTCCGGATATTTTTAATGAGCTTCCCATATGTTCTATCTATCTATGTGACCACAACACTTGATCTATCGATTCAAGGTCTAGACTAGGTTTATTCTAACTTCCAATCTCATATTCAAGATTCACCCATAGCATATTTCCGTGTCCATAATCGAGAGACCGTATATTCACACGACACTGGCAATATCAACACGAAATCAGCCATGAGATATGTGCTGCACAATTTTGTAGATTTCCTTCCTTTAAAATATTTTCTGTTTTTCATCTTGATATCTCATACTTAATGTTACGCGACGACACTGTTTATGTTACCAAACGTTTAGTCATGCATTATATGTACCTAAATACATTAAAGAAAAAACTGTATCGCTCGTTTTTCTTATGTGCCACTAATAACACACAGCTACAATTATACCTCCCAGTCCTCATAGTATAATATTGTAATTATAGTCTTCTTACATGATATATATATGCTGTATCCAAACTTATTCATGCAATATCCTCTAAATGAAGACCGCTTTTTCTTGCGGGAGACATCTATGTGTATGTTTCTCGCGAAAGAGAAAGGATTTATTTTGTATTTTATGTAATTATATCTTGCACTGCCTGAGCAACCATTTTTCAGAGAACTATTTCTTTTCTCTAAACTTCACGCTGCCGATGTTACCATGTTTAACTATGATCCAAATTGGATTTGTGAATGAACTGCGTAAAGTTAGTCGCTTCATTGCATCAAGACATCGTCTGTGCGTGAAGGGAAGTTCGCCTCGTAAATCTTAGAAAATGCGTGTGAAAATTAAAATTGTGCCGAATTATCCGGGTTATTAGGGAAGCAGTTTTGTAGATTTAGTCATTAACTATTCACAATATTGTATATGTGTGTCTTTTCCCATCATACACACATATGGCAGAAAATCTTCGTCAAACGGCGTCTTTGGAAAGGCCCATTCTCACGGTGCGATTTGTAGTAACAACTTGTAGAATGCAACCGAGTTGCGTCGTGAGATTTTACTCGCATGCTACAAGTCGTATGAAATAGAACCGGTCCTATTTCATGCGATTAGTTGCATGCTACAAATCAGAGGATTCCCCGCCGAATCGCTACTACAAATCGCATCGCGAGAACGGGCCTGAAGAGAGGGAAATAATGTCTCGCGACAGCTTGACGTCATAGCGATATTTCGGTGCCATTGAAAAACAAAAGTGTTATCATCTACAGGGAAATATCACATTTACGAGTGAGAAAAATCTTTATAATTCACTGCTGAATAAACAACAAACAGTTAAACGTGACGCTGGTCCGACATCACGATGTTCGTATCGTAAAATTCATACCCCGGAACAGGAAGAAACATTTTGTTGTGAGTTAGAAGGAAGGAATTATTTATGCTATCCCTGACTATGTTAAATGACATGATTTCATTAAAAGAAATTCACTTTACTTAAATCAGGCCAATATTTCTCTGTGCTCAATCCAAGACTACCAAAACATCGATTCAACCAGTGCCAATTTCACTGCACCAATTTCGAACGGGGTGCCAGAATTTCACTGATTCCGTGTTGAAGACAATGCTGGGCCTCTATTTGCCGTAAATGATGTCAGAGCTCGTTAATTACTCAGACGGTTTACATGAAATTTACACAAAATATTTCGGACTCACTCAGCAATACATTATCTCAACCCTAACTAGCCACAGCCCTTCCACTAGAAGGCAGGATAGTCCATTAAATGTGGGGTTATCATGCCATGAGTTGGGATGTATCCTGTCACTAAAACAAGGTAATAAACTGATCGTATGTATATATTAATCAAATGGCTGTTATGATAAAGTAGACCCGAGCCAATAACATGAAAATAAAGGAGTTACAGGCCGTCCGATATAAGCGACGCATAGGAGTACGAAAATGTCAAAAATAGTTTATGAAGTGCATGTTTCTTATTCCGAACACCAGTCAGTAAGCTTGACGCCAAATTACTATACCTACAGCCAACATTGCAATGGGTGAATGTTTTCTCTACATGTAGTTCTCTGGAGTTATAACTTAGCAACCTGCAGTCATTTAACCAGGATACTATAATGACAGCATAGAAACTTATAGAAGTGCATTTACCTTTTATTCGCCAATGAGTGCTGCAAAAAGGTAGGTCAATTGAATTACTGCCATGGTCGTAAAGCTATAGCCTTGAAAGCAAAGCAATGCAAGAGAGAGAATATAGATTACGAAAGCGATTCTTTACGCTCGGTGTCTTTCCTCGCTATGGAATAAAAGTAATTTTCTAGTCGAATGCTGAAGCTATGTTCTTGGCCTTCCTATATTGTTAACGTAAAGAGCTGTCACAGAGTTTATTGACATATTTATTTTCTGTTATTATTAATTCATTAACTTAAGTTAACTTTAATCCCTATATCTCTGATTAATAGGCCGTGTTTTGTGGCATGTTTTAGTCCGTTCGTTACGTTCATTTGTTTCTTGTATAATTATTGCTCTGTTTCCACTTGTATTCCTCTGTTGTTAGTTACCATATGTTTACGTCACATTCTCTCTATAAATTCAAGATCAACCATAATCATAGTCAGTTTTATGGATATCCAAATCTACGGACATTGTGATTTATAGTTTTGGAATCCCAACTTAAATTATCCGGAGTTCCGATTTAGTATATTTGTTCCTGTGTGTTTCTATTTTTAACTGTGAATTGTCTATAAACGTGCCTCAAGTTCTTCCAGTGACTTCGCCTTCAATTATTTACAGTAACAGACCTCTGTTACAGAGCAATGAGTTTGCAGGGAAGGCAACATTGCTACAAATCTATAGTTTTCATGCCGGCGGATAATATTTCAATGTTTTTTTGTTCATACTCGTAGTTTATACAAGTTAGCACACCATTTACGTCTGTGTCAATAACTTCATGATTTTAATCGGGTATACCGAATATGTATCCTTCAAAGATTGTTACACATACATGTATTTTACATAGTATAAGATTGTGGATACTTTCGCTGCAGAATATCAAGATAGTAGGATACTTACGACAATGGAAACATTTATATATTATTAGATCATGAGATAGCAAGCGTCAGTCGACATATTTTGTTCGCCAGACATCTCACGCTTTCTGGACGCATAACATATAAATGCTGGACAGTTGGACGATACATTGTCTGTTATTTGGTGACTTATCTATTAGTGTGTCTCTGTGATGAAGTTTTCTTGGAACATCTAGCCTCAAAATAAACGTTCCTCTATTTGCCAGTGACAGATTTACTCTCCTGGTGAACAGAACAATTGCATTACACGGAGCGAGCCTCTACTTTATCCGTACACGGTAGAGACCTCGAGTGCGAAGAGCGGTACCTCCAGTATCACTACGAGGATCTCTTGGATATTAGCGATCGATCTCTCTTTGCACAGCAGTATATCCATATTTTTTCGATGTTTTATATACCACGGATGAAGGATTTCTATGGCTCTCTCAAGTGTGTTATATTCCAGCTATTTTGAATAGATCCTTCCATACATGTATGCGTTTTATCTATCTATGTGGACAAACTTGTTAATTCATCTTCTCAAGGGTTAGCCGGCAAACAAACTTCCAATCAGACAGTCACCGGTTGTCCATAAATTTCCGAATTCATAATCGAAAGACCGTATATGGAAACGACAATATCCAGCACACCGACATAGAGATACTTAAAAGGGAGGAGGATTTGCCAATTTGTTTGGTGGGTGAAGCCGGAGTACCCAGATAGAACCCCCGCCCGTCCTGGAAAACTTTTCACACATTCACCAGCGGCACTCGAACGCGCGCGCAGGTTCAGCGGTGAGAGACTAGCGGTCACCAGCGGATACTTAAACGTCAGTAAACACATAGTTGCACGCACAACGAATTTGTCTGTACAATTTTGTAGTTTTCCTTACTTCAAAATGTTTTCTGATGACGGTCAAAAGAGATTACAACACGAACCCATCTTTATTCGAAACTATAAAGGGGATTTCAATAGCAATGGTTCAGTGTAAAACATAGCTTATGTAGCATTATTATAATACCATTCTTTTGCTCAACCGTTCATTTTGTTTCATCATACTTTCTGTTTATACGATGACACTGTTTATGTTACCAAGTGTTTAGTCATGCATCATATGTACCTATATACAACGAAGAGAAACTGTATCGCTCGTTTTATTCATGTGCCACTAAATATTCCACAGCGACAGTTATTCCTCCCAGTCCTCGTGCATAATGCTGTAATTATAGTGCTCTTACATAATAGGCACATAGAAGAGTCTTCCACAAGATCGGACCATCGATGGCCGAGTGGTCTAAGGCGCTTCACTGGTGACCGCTAGCCTCACACCACTTAACAAGCACGGTTTCGAGCTCCGTTGGTGCCGACGACCAAACTGGCTGTCCCCATATGAGTGAAATAATCTTGAGTGTGACATTAAACCAAATCCCCCCACCCATTTCCCACAAGAGAGAAGCGCTCAATATATAGAGGATATTGCATGGATACGCTTGAATATTACCAATATATTTCTCGTGAAAGACGGAGACAAGAATTCTGTTTATTGATTATTATGTATTCTACATAATTCTATCTTGCATTGACTGAGTGATCATTTTTCAGAGAACTGTTTCTCGTCTCAAAACTTTACGCTGCCGATGTCGCCATGCTTCACTCTGACCCAAATAGGGTTGATGAATGAACTGCGTAAAGTTAGTCGCTTCATTGCAGCAAAACAACCTCTAGTAATTTAGGAAGCAGTTTTGTAGATGTATCCATTATCTATTCACAATATTGTATATGTGTGTCCGCTTTCCACCATAGCAAACACATCTGACAGAAAATCTTCGTCAAATGGCGTGCTGAGAAAGAAGCGCTAGGTTAACGTCATAGCGATTTTCGTCCCCCCTAATTACCCCAATTGAATTTCGTATCCCTTGAGCTAGGCGGCTGAAACTTATCGCACTATATAGCCTTGGGTCAGGCTCTACCAGAAATTATTAAATAATCGAAGATGACTGCTTTGATGGCGTCACAGTGACGTCATTTTAGGTATATTTGGTCTATTTTTTGGTCAGATTTTTCGATTTTTTTTATTAATGTAACTTCTCAAAAACTACATGATAAATTAGTGAATATTAATCTGATGATTAAATAAAATAATTTTTGCTTACTGGCAAAGCGGTGATTTTGAAAAAAAATGACATCACTTTTCTGCGTGGCCGCCATCTCAAAATTTACCCATGATCCTCTGCTTAGAACGTATGCAAATTAGGCTCATATTGACCCAAATATTATAAACCAGAAGGTCATGACATGTCACCTCTCAAATTTGGGTCATTCCGGACGGAAGGAACGAATTATTTTTCCTATCCCTGCCATTTTAAATGATATGATTTCGTTAACAGACACCTAACTTACTGAAATCAGACCAATAATTCCCGGACACTGTGTTTAATAACAACATGTCAGTGATTTCCGAGACTGTAGAAAAATTCGGCGTCGACCAGAGTAAATTTGACTGAAACAAGGCCGAGCAGGCTGTCCGAATTTGAATAATTCCTGGTTGAAGACATTACTGTATTTCCATTGGCTATAAATAATGTCAGTGCACTTGAAATTTACAGATAAAATTTCGCTTTCACTCATTTATTTCCAGCTACCATCACTTTATGTCTGAATATCAAGCACAGTCTGATACATTCAGGTGAATTGTTATAGCTAAGCTCCAAAGATTAAAAATATTATCAACAAAATTAGCCTGGGACTGAATACATGTAAATACCTTAAAATTGTCATAGTCGGCCAGTTGCATGTATCAATATCTGATGATTTCGCACAGCATGCCCGTTGTTTGTTGATCCGTATATACTGGCAGATAAATGGGAATAATTCAACAATCCGATGGCATTATACTGTGGGAGCAACGAGTAATTCATAGTTAATTGCTTATTAGATGAATTTTGACCGGATTGTACATTCCTCCGTATTGATCAATACTCAGCTTTTATGACGAAAAGAAACATAGCACGCGATATACCATTTACGGATAACTGATATATAGGGTAATGTTTTGGGATATTTTCAGACATATACCTAGCGCTTTCTCTTATTAGCAGACCTCGACTCATAAAGAATAAAACAAAATGCTGCTTTAACCCTACCAGACCTGAAGGGAGGGGGGGGAGGGGGAGAATGGCCTCCCTACCAAACTTTTTGGCCTATCTCCGGAACGACAAAAAAATTGAGCGCTGGCATTCCGTGACTTTATAGTTTATCATAATGGGGTCATTTTGAACCTATTTCCATAACTCCCCGAGGAGACGATCATGGGTAAATTTAAGATGGCGACCACATGGGGTACCAGAGAAGTGATGTTTTCGTTATTTTTCTTCAAATTTCTGCTTTTCCGCGATGAAAAGTGGGCAAAAACTATTTTATTTACATCACATTTATATTTACGAATTTATCATACACTTTTTGTGGAGAAATTGCATAAAAAATAAAATCGAAAAATCGACCAAGAATGCCGTTTTGCGGTCATCCTGGATTGTTCTACATTTTCTGATCGTGCTTGACCCAAGCGCATAGTGTGGTAAGTTTCAACCCTCTAGCTCAAGGGGTAAGAAAAATAATTATGGGAGAGGGGCATTTCGCCCCCCCCCCCCCACCCCCAAGCCTGGACAGGTCCCAAAAAGCCCAGGCCATATCATATAGGGTTAAATCATCTCCTCTGGAAGTTCGAACAGCTTCATCAGATGTGCCAATACGTGCTTTCCCACTCACATTTCCAATCAGTCGTACAGTCTCCGAGCATGTGTAAAATACAAAACGTCTGTTTTAGAGTTGAATGGCCTACACGGCCCCTGTAGTCGAACATTGATAAACGCGGCAGAATGGCTAAACATACTTATGTGTGCGGGTTACAACGAGCTAATTGATTGTCAAATCCCTGACCATGTTAAATAATATGATTTCGTTAAAAGAAATCTATTTTACTGAAACCAGATCAATCATGCCCGGATACATTCTGAAATTAGTTTACACGACAGGAGATATCTTGTGTGAATATTCTATCGACCACCTGGCAAAAAATATGAATAACTTCAATCGGTATCTACTTAACATCCTCGAAATCGCTAACGTCGGAAAATATAATTGTGTATTAATGGGTAAACCAGAAAAACGCCCAAATCCAGAAGAACAACCAAATGTTTTAACGTAAATGACGAGGAAATATGTGACAACCATACAATTGCGACCAAATCCATTGAGTACATTAACACAGTTGCTTCGAATCTAGACTAAAAACTTCTAAGCATCGGGTCAGCTCTCAACGATTATCTCGGTACACCTGTTCCTGAAATCTTCTAATTTCCATTTGTAACTCCAGACGATGTCTATGAAGAATCAGCATCAGCTAGTGTAGATGTCATTCGGATGTATTTAGTTGACCTTGAATCTGATTTGTATTTCTACTGTCCCATATGTTATGAACTTAAATTTTATTTCTATGATAGTTCCAAATCTGTACGAATCTGCTAAGTCAACGCCGATTTATTTAAATCGGATGAACTCGCTATCCTTTCAAAAGATAACCCAATATCCGTGTTACCCTGCTTTAGCAGAATACTCGAAAAAGTTGCCGAAACAAATGAGGTTATTTCTAAAGACCAATATCGATTTCGAGCAAACCGCTCCACATCTTTAGTAGCATGCTCTCTATATGATACACTTATCTCTGCTAATGAATCTGAATACTACAGTTTAGTCTCCTTCTTAGACAGGTCCAATGCATTTGGCACTGTAAATTATGGTATTAAACTATCTAAGATGGAACACTATGGTTTCCTAGGCTTATCCAATCAAAGGCTTACAAGTCAAAGGCTTATCAGTCAAAGCGTGACGGAGATACATCATACTCTAGATAACGACCTTACAACATATATCGTATGGATTAAGAATACTGATCAGCGATACGGATTTGATAATTTTGGAACATCATGAGGTCATGCTGGCACCACGGAAAACTGTTGCCGGCATCCGTCTTGAAGGAAATTATACTGTGATGTATCCTTTTAATTTGGTGCTAATGTTATTATATGAATTAGGTCTTTGGATTATGGACGCGGAAATTATTTAGTGGACGACAGATGAATATTGAATAACGGACTAGACTCTTATAAATTAATGCAAATCAAAGCCCAAAATTGATATCTCATCGACAGCTGACCTGTTTCATAAACAGTGCAATGCTAAATACATGCATATAATAGTCTTATTAGATTTATAATTATTATTTCTATTTCGCCTTTAGATTTATATAGTAAGTAATTTTCGTTAAACTACTCAAGGATAGAGCAAGCCCTTGCGGGTTTGAATCTCGCCAATCTCTATAACATATGGCTAGCTTATACATGTATAAACTCTTTGATTTGCTATCTTATTAGCTAAGCCATTGATGTGTCAATTTGTTATTTATTTATTGGTGAATATATTCAATTCAATTTAAGTGCTGTGTTTAAGTATAACATGTCAGCGATCCCCTACACTGTAGGAAAACGTTGTGTCGACCAGTGCAAATTTCACTGCAACAATGCCGGTTGGGGTGCAAGAATTGTACTGACTCCGTGTTGAAGACAATGCCGGGACTCCATCGGTCGCACATAATGTCAGAGCTCGTTAATTACTCGAAGGATCACGATTTACCTCAAACTCACAGATTTGATTTGATTTGATATTTTATTTCACCAGAGCATAATAGGGCATAATTTATGACTATACATGATAGGCGGGATGAAACCCCCAAGGGGCTTGTTTTTTATCTCAAAATGATATAAAATTATATTGATCTAAAATACCGGTGCAAATTGGCAAATAAACATTAGTTAATTTTTAAGTAAAAAGGCAAAAATTGCAAAAATATAAAATCAAACTTCCAACTTCCACTATAGCTGCTGAAAACGCACACAGTTGAAATGAAACTAGAAATCAGCTGTTCCTTTCAATAAATAAGATTTTAAATGGAATTTAAATAAGGAGATAGATGTACAAGATTTGGGCTGGGAGGGTAATTTGTTCGATGTTCGAGGACCTTTTATTTTTGAACTATAAAATGATAAGTCTGATGAATAAATATGCCTATACAAATTAAGATCTGCTTCCATAGTTGGGTACCTGTGCCCATGGGAAAATTTGATAAAATATACTTGAAATAGGATAGGTAATAACTCATTGTGGTTATACAATTTATCAACAAAGAGTAAAATCTGATAGTCATTTAATTGTTTCATAGATAAGATTTTCAGTTTGAAAAATAAAGGTGCTGTATTTTCGAGTTTAGACGAAAATGTAATTAATCGTATAGCCTTTTTTTTTGCAAAATTACCAACAGGAAAACTTTCGCTGTACGCGAAATTGAATTTATCAGAGAACAATTGGAATGCTTTATTAACATCGCTGGTTTCATTAGTAACATCGCTCCAATCTATATTTTTAACCCTCTCTTCAAAAATTAATATTTCCTCCTGATTAATTCTTCTAAAAGTAAATGTGTTATCAGTGGACGGCGGGATGAATGATGCTTTGTTTATTTGAAACACTGGAAATGGTCGGATAATATTTCGAACCTACTCACTGGTTTTTATTACAGTATTATCTGTAATGTGGTATCTGTATACGATAGGATTCTGCTGGTGGACTGTATATTCCCGCGGCTATCCCTCTGCTTGTGGGGATATTCACCGATTGACGTCGGGCATTACATATGTTTTTTCTGGGTATTATTGCATTTACCATGTTTACCCCGTGATGAGGCGTTAAATCCGTCAAACGCCTTCGATGTTCATCCATCAGCATCAGAAGCGTTACTTATGTTAGCTGATCACATGAACAGCTGCAATAAAAGTGCGACTGAGACACCAAGGCTATATCTCCGTATTCCAGTCTGAATGTGAGTTGCCGAGGGAGTTGTTCGGTTACCCCAAAAGTTATTCGTTTGCAAAACACACAACATTGCTACAAATCAAACGGTTACTATGCTGTGATCAGTAACGCCAATCCCATGTATAATCTGTCAGATACATGTGTGTGAGCCGATTGAAATGATAACTTATTGATGATTATACTTCATTATGTGTAAAAAAAATATATGTATATTTGAAACATTTCAGATGTGTAATTGGAAAATGTGCAAATTTTTGACAAAACGATTATGGTGCATCACATACATATTTGTTATTGTTATTTGAAGGTTATTTATTGTGCAGCTTCCGATTGCTGGTTCATTCCAGCCAAATATTGACATCCATGTGATTTATTCCGACAGATACCTATAATTGCAAGTTGTTAGGAAGCGAGTGCTAAAATCTTGAGCGTTGAAGACGGTATCTGAAGTATCGGACTAATGATCATCTATCATACACAGTGTATCATAGAAAATGGATATTCTTCGCGAGATTTTAATCACCAGCTGAAGCCATTGCATACTATTAAAATACACGAGAAGGATACGACATAATCCAGTTAGCGAATGTAAAGCATAAAATATAATCGCCAGTCTTTTTTATAGCCTCGAAAATATGACAGTATCACTTTTGTTTATAGACTTCGGTGTGAGAGATCCAAGACAAATACTAGTATGCGAACGTAATAAGATTTCATCCACAGCATCTTCGTGAGTCAATTAAAATGCTTTCAGTAACTTTATTGTAAGGAGATAAGGCTCAGAGACTAAGAACGCGATGTAGCTATACCAGGATATTGGATAATAACCAGAAAAAGATATTACAGAATTCGCGGCGTTGGTTATGTACGGCCCCCTACGTCCAGTATTTCCTTATGATTTTTTGCCATTACCTAATTTTGGCGACAACATTAGAAGGATTTGTTTTAGGAGAAAACAGTTTATGAGGAAGACCCTCCCCTGCTCTTATAATAATTTATGCACTATCTCCGAATGACAAAAAATGAACACTCTGAACAGAGCATGGGCAAATTCAAAACTCTTGCTTCAAAATTTCTACAAAATAATTATTTCCTGATTTATTATGTAGTCAATTCTGAGAAAATAGCAAACATAAAAAAAGGAAAATCCCTGACCGAAAATTGACCCAAAAGGTATTTTTCGAATATTACGTCACAGTGACGTGTGGCCAGCTTGATTGTTACATTTCTGGTACAACTTTATCCCAAAATATCCGTCCTCAGCTCAACAGTATTAAGGATGGGGGGGGGAGTCGAAATGGTCCCTCCCTGGGGTCAATAAAGGAAGAATAATAGTATGTAACAAACCAGCAAGAGGAGATTAATCGTCGATTAATTCTCCCCTCTTCCCTGGACAGAAAGTTTTAATATTCCGGAATTCAGGGGCCGGGGAGGTGTGGAAGTGAGTGAATACACCGAGTTAATGACCCCCATGTGAGATAGGCGGCTGGAATTTAGAATGACAGAGTAATATTCATAATAGCTTATATCCAAAACTTCAATTGTTCTGCCCAGATCCCAATGTGAGTGATGGTACCCTTATATTCCACTGGTTATGTGCATAACTGATTCGATGATATTAATAACAAAAGATTATGATAGCCGAGGAAATGTGAAAATAAAATTCACCGAGGGAGAGCGAGGAACCATTATCTACGGGCATCAATCATATTTCGTTATTTAAGCAATTTCACAACCACAATGATTGCCAATAACATCTAACGTAACTGACTTCCCTGTCACTAGTCAGATAAACCGATAATAAGCGGAAGTTTTTAGCGCAGTAAAGTATTCCACTGTGCATTGTTCAGTATGGGACTCAATGAAGAGGCATCCAACTGTACATGCGTATGCGGCAGCAAGTCTAATTGTCTATTCAATGGCGAAATCAATACAATTTGTTCTGTCGCTTATTCGATGCCTTATATTTTATACTATATTTACTTTTGTAGGTCCCAAGTGTGAAATGTGATTACATGAAGGGTGTAACACTTGATTAGAGTGAAGCAATTAATCAGTGCGGTATTCTATCAAGTTGACCATTGCAGTGTAACAGGGGAATGCGACCGTAAACAAGACAGTTTGATGACCCGACAACAGGGAATAGATGGACGATGCCTGTGATTGGAGACTGATGCCATCTTCAGTTTCCACTATTGATTCAGGATTTCATGGATGTACTCACTGTTTGGTAATGCTGGAGGATCAGTGTTAACGTCAAAATCTTTTTCGATTGATACATCTTAGCTAAACACAATGCAGATGGAAAATACTTCAACAGCCCCGACAAACCAATCCGACAATGGAACCTGTCACGGTAGCAACCGCATGTGCATTCCTGATGATGACTATCTTGACATGATATGGAAGCACGTGTTTCCAACCCGAATAGAGTGGGTTTTTGTGGTGCTCTACTTAGTGGTTTTCTTGGTTGGTTTGGTGGGAAACGCCCTGGTTTGTTACGTCGTTTGGCATAATCACCACATGCGGACGGTCACAAACGTGTTCATCGTAAACTTGGCGGTGGCCGATTTTCTGGTGATCCTGATATGTTTACCACCAACTTTGCTGGCTGACACCACTGAGACGTGGTATGTTACTGGAACAGCTGGAAAAGTCCTCTGCAAGATCGTTCTATTTTTACAGGTGAGTCTACATCTGTGATAAGTATCCGACAAAAAACTAATTCAATAATAGTGCATAAACAGGATAAATAAAATAGGTTCTTCGAGATACATTTTAGAAGTTAGAAACTAGTAACCAAACGAATATATAGATAACAACTTCTTTTGTTATTAGCTGGTGACATTACGCTGAAGTTAAAAACAGCGTTTTCAAGCCATTGACTATTACTAACTACAGTGGGACGTCACCAGCTAATAAATAAAGAAATTTTTACTCATATCAATTCGTTTTGATACTAAATAATATATGAAAGAAAATAGAATATAGGAAAGTGGTAAAATATGTCAAAGGATCCATTTTGATACTCTCTCAGCTCTACTTAAATACATTGTAACTATTGTGCCAAAGTAGAGATGTCTGGTATTTATGAATCAGTACGGATTCAAATTATACTCAGCGTTTCATGTTCTGTGTCGAAACAAGTAGAACACATAAAGTTATTCGCCAAACATTTACAAATATTACCTTCGTCTTGAGTTGCTAATAACTTGCAGGGTTTACGTCTAAAATGGAACGTTTTAGCCGTCCTTGACATACTTAAACCATGCTTCCCTCCTTAATTCGTCTTGAAATATTGTCGGAGAAATGTTTTTGGGGATTTAAAAAAAATGTTTTTGCAATTAAGGTATACCGCAAATATCTATCTTAACTTGAAGCGATATGCAAGAGGTGGGAAAAATTGACGGACGATGCCTGGCGGCTTAAAACAGCCATGATTCTACGGGAAAGCATCCATCGGCACCTAACATTCAGATCCGAGAACACGGCGTATTCCCGGACGTAGCCTTAGTATCTCAGCGGCGCTTTTATTGCAGATGTTCATGTAAAGTCTCTGAAGTATGCACACGGCCCCTAGCATCGGGAGCTGTGATGATAGATCAGCTCAAACAACTCATCTGATGTTAATGGATGAGCACCGTTGACGTCTGATCGAGTAAACGCGTTAACACTGGGTAAACCTGGTAAATGCAAGAATACCTGGAGAAACTAACCTGCAATGACCGACGTCGTACGGCTTAAGCTCCTAACGAAGACCAAATATTCTTTATGATGAATTCCAGAGCTTCCAGAAATTGATAGATCGATAGAATGTAAACCGGTGAAATTCCAGAGGGAAAAAACAGGCTAGTGGTAAATTTTCGGCTTGGAGTCCCAGCAATATCAACCACAGGTGCAAAACGTAATTAATGGTTTTATTTTGGACCGGAAAATGAAATGGATTTATTCAAAATTTATTGAAGTAGCTTCTTAAAATACAGTCGTTAAGTATCTAAATGTCTTTACTTATACATTGTTGGAGAAAAAGAGAAAAATAAAAATAGCGTACTCATTCTGGATAGTTCAATCTCTAAACGCGGGACTCAATTTCATTTTACAAATGTTTAATCGAGTTTCAATGATTTTGATCCAAAGTAAATACGATTAAAATGCTCCTAGCTCCGATATTAACCTGAAAACAAGACCACAATTTTAAAATGTAAGGCATTCATCTTTCGCACAAAATATGCATGCTAAAATTGTTTCTGTTGAATAAGGCATCATAAACCCCATAAAAATCCAACAATAAAATACAGGAGAAAGCGCTTAACAATTTAACGTTTTTAAGGCCTTAATAGATGGGTATCCAAGCCTCTATATATAGTGTTAATGCGATACACTTCATGGCTTCTTTAGAAATGAACTCCTTGCATACAGAACGTATACTCACAAGCGCTTTGACCGTGGGTGGAAAACGACACATTCAGCTTGAATCTGTATTGAACTCATCGCTCCCACGGAGCAATGCATAGTGCGAGTTGTAGAGGGACGTGAACGGAATGTATGATATAAGTCTACAGTACAGCCAAGGCATCTTAAATTCAACAGTAGTCTATTTCATTATGTGTTAAGCAGTAACCGTGTTTTAGGAGAACCCCAAACTATAGATTAGAGTACTATATATTAGAGTAACCATGAAGGCGATATAGATATGAGCCTTACCGACGACAATTGGGATTCCGTAATCCCTGTTGAATTTTCCGGAAACCCCCTAAAACTGGTCTGAAATGGATCATTCTTCCATGACAGAAAAAAACTAACTGAAAATGTGCCCAGTCCAAAGATCAACAAAATCTACAAGCGAAAATAGGGTGCCGACCAGGTCATTTTCAACCCTATTTTCTCACTATGACGGACCACGTGTGCTCATAAGCTGACAGAGGTCATAATTCACAGCCTTAGTTCCGCAATTCCATTTACATAGTGAGGCCTAGGCTCTCATTTGCAAATTGTCCGGTAATGAGTGAGTGAGTGAGTCAGTCAGTCAGTCAGTCAGTCCATCCGAATCATTCGTCGGCAAAATAAGGAGAACAGTTGTCATTAAAACCTTGATTTTTTGCATGAACGTGCATTTGGAGACTGTTATCAGCAAGTTCTGAGCTGACCTACTTAGGTGACATATAACATTACGCTTGGACCCCGAAGTCCATGGTTCATGGTTACAAGTCATCTTCATCACCCTACTAATTCGTAGGTCCTGTGACGTTAGTCACATTACTCATGTCATGTACTGACATAAGAAATTTGAGCGAGAATGGCAAGGCAAGTCAACAGAGCGTATCATAAATCATAGTATACTTTGTCTGTATATAACCTATAAGCAGGAGAGAGAGAGAGAGAGAGAGAGAGAGAGAGAGAGAAAGAGGGAGAATTAAGGTTAATTCATATAGAATACACTCTACAGTGCAGTTAATTCTGAATTTCAAAAGCAGGCTATTTCATTATGTGTTAAAAAGTAACCGTATGTTAAGATAACCCAATAGAACTATACATTTTCTGAAAACAAATACAGTTCTTACCATGAGGCCGTGACAGATGTAAGTCTTGGTCACGATATTTGGGGTGCCCATATGCTTTACTAACTTCGAATTTCCCGAAAATCTCCTAAAATTATATCTGTTTTATTCAGGTTAGGTAATGCAGCAAATAATACATATATTGTTGTAAGGTAAAACTGCTGGTGGCATGAGAAAAAAATATTTTACATTTCACATTTACTCTTTCGGTAAAACTGTCATCCATAGTTTCCATCTGCCATCGGACTTTTCATAATTACTGTCACAATAATATGCCATTTTTCGGTTCCATAGTAATAACTAGTAATTTTGCAAAGGCTATACTATTAGGATGCTTCTGCTTCCGTTTACATGAGTATATATGACTTTTTGCTAATAGAAAAATGAACGTTTGTTAATATCTGTTCAAAATAGTATGTCTCCAAATAGTATAAACTCAATGATAATGTTAGTTACAATAGGGATGCACGAAGCTAATCAATCAATCAATTGGGCTCAACAATTGCTGGTAACAGAAAAGATGTTCTAAAGTTTCGGTTTCCTCCTGGCCAAAGTCACATAAATCTGAATCTTTCACTTGTATTATTTAACGAAAGGATTTGGACAAATAGTTCGATTTACCAGCCTGTATTACAGCCACAACAAATACGTGTCTTTAGTGAAAGTGAATGCCATTCTGTGTATATTTCTGCAGTCAATTGCAGGCACCACATCATTTTTCCTCATTTACATTCACAAGAGAGGTTTTTATATTCTCGAGTTATCATCATAGTGTAGAATGCTTTACATTTCCTGGTGGGTTTTTTTTTGTTAACAGCGAAATAAGCTAGGGTTCATGGGGTAAAATAACTTAATTAGTTTTTCTTTATGAATACATGTACCTAAATAACTCAGATTTGACAACTCCAACGAACTCTAAGTAGTTTCTGTTTATCTCGTACAAGTCCTGGAACTGTTTAAACGTTCGAACCTTTGCATTCAACAAGTCATTAATATATCTAACACCTTTATCATACAGCCTCTTATAAAATATATAATTATACCCGACCGTTATATTATCGTTATATCAAAGTGATTGTGATAAAAAATGGTCTTTTTATTCACATTTGGTATCCTGTATGATCGACGCCCAAGCTAGCAAGACATCATTCCAAAATAGCTCTTTCTGTTTGGCTAAACTGTTTGAGTTGACTGGGACTCACCTAAAGAATATTCAAATTTTATCTGCCGAAACAATATTTTGTGCGTGTATGGGTTCAAAATAAGCTTTCGAAAAGAAGCATTTTTTGCAGTCTGAATAAATTCATCTGATTCTATCATTTTCAGTCCTTCTTTTTCATGGTCTTGGATTAATTGAATTGCTTTTATTCTATCGGTCTTTCCTCAAATGAACTTAAAGAATTGATTCCTCAAGTTTTATTTATGAAGGTGAAAGTTTGGTTTGGTAAGGTGGAAAGTAGGTAGTTGAGTTTCGGTATTGCTAGTAATTTTATCACTGTAATCTTTCCTAGAATTTTTAAGTTTATCTTTCACCGAGGAAGTACAAGTTTTAAGAGAATATTCTATCTCATTCAACAGGGTCGTTGTATCGTCTGCAAATTAATTTATTTTACATTCTGTATCACCGACTACATTCTCATTACAATTATGTCATTATTATTTCGAATTTGTAGGGCTAATATTTCGCACATATAATAAATAGGTATGGCGATACAGGATCCCCCCCTGCCTACAACCTCAGCTTACTTCGAAAAAAAAATCGTCGAAAATTCACACTGCGTGACTGCTGATTTGATGTTTTGTAGAGGGTATCTATCCAATTCTGCACAGAAGAAATAAAATTAATGTTTGTTGTAGGAAAACAAGAAATAGTATCGAACACTTTTTCAAAATCTATCGGTAACTGACAGCCGGGTATTTTTGTTTATTTCATAATATCGTAGACTGATCTAATGATATCCCCAATATATCTATTCTTAATAGAGTCTTCGTGTACTATTTTTTTACTCTTTCTGCTATACACGCTGAAGCAATTTTGTACAGGACATTTAGTGAAGTGATAGGCCTCCAATTTTTAAGGAATTGTCTTGGTTTTTCTCCCTTTGGAAGGCACGTGTTTAATCCCTGATTTGTGTAACTGACATTTCTCCAAAAGAATAACCATAGTTAATGCTTTTTCATAAAAAGTATCCCAAACCCTTAAAGAAGAACTTGAATATTTAATTTCTTCAAAAGTTAATTGCCATTCCAAATTATCTGATTCGTCATTCGTTAATTTGTGGTAGTTTCATAACCCCTTACCCCTATTGTCTCTTTTACATATTTATTTGCATATAGATCTTTGTAAAAGTATTCCAATTCTTCCCTGATTCCCTTTTGCGTTCTGATTATTGTATTATCTTTTTTATACGTGGAATGGTTTTGTCCCCAATCCGAATATTAATTTTAAAAAAAATCGGGGTCACCAAATATCCGCAACTATGGACGACAACCTTCGGGAAATAGTATGACTTTCAACACGTACAGTACAATACAAGGCTTTTTTACTTCTGACGTCGCACTTCAAGTCAACATCAAAAGGAAACAGTTCAGGAAATGAATGGGTACATCTTAACATATATTTTCAAATTTGCGTAGGAACGTTTCTTTTCCTGCTAAAGATGTTCTCGGCATGCCCAATGCGCAGAGACATTCGATGGCGGGAGAACGCCTATATTGAACTAATAAAACTGACATTTGGATATCATTGCAAAATTAAGACCTACAACTCTAACAGATTAAAGTATATCACTGAAAGTAAGACGACAAAAGAAAATGACAACATCCCAATAATTTTGATCAATAACATATGAGACATGTCACAACCATACGAGTGTTATTGTTGAAGGACCTACCTCTACTCGCATGATTATTCACATATTTATCAGGTTTGACCATCAATCAGTCTAAAAGAAAGGTTTCTGGATTTGACCACCTCTAACCTCCGAAACTGAGTGAAATGGGATAAATGTTACTTCAGGTAAAATCAGGTATTCTTTTTATCGGGCAATTATCTCGCGATTTAGAACTGATCGCCAAGTTGAAATATTTTATGAAAGAAAGATCTAGCTAGGGAATCAGACAGCAGGCACAGGCTAGCCTCCAAATATCTCTGAGGCCATTTTAGAAACGCTGAATGCCGAAAAGTTTTGGTTCTTAAAATAGATCAGTTCTCTGTATCATGAATATATGACTGATAGTAAATTATATCTGTTATGATATCGACTAAGCGCCATCCTACCACTGGTTGCAATGTTGAGTGCCTCTTGATAGTTCAACAGATCAGTAGACTCAATATATGCTTGAACGATTCGATGATAGATTTACAAAATTTGCACGAATAGGTAAATATAAAATATTTCTTTCTGAATAAGTTCGTCGACGCCACGCAATAGTAGTGTACATCCATTGGGAACATGTTTAGTCCATTGTTAATTAAGGTGAGCATGACCAACAGACTACAGTCACTTAACGATAGCTTATACTTTCTATAGTCCCCTTGGAAGGTAGACAAGATTTTTACGCTCAATAACGTTTTCGTTTTGAACTTATGAAGACAGAACAGATATTCGTCAGCACGTTTGGAGATTGAAGGACAGGAACGCTTGGCTGTCTTCTCAGCATCGTTATACTGTTGACAGGTGTCACGTCACTAGTCAGAAACCGCTAACTTTTGTCTATAGGTCTCATTCATATACCTTCTCTGCACCGGTGCCAATCCTCTTGCGTCAGAATTCCTCTCCAGTAATTATAATGTGGAGACCATTCTTGCATAACACTACAACACAAGCTTCAGTTTCACTGAAGAGGGCGGTCAGTCGTACTAAGTCTCATTTCGATCGACAGCGGTTCCCTTCAACGTTGAGATTTATTTTGCATGCGACGCTGTTACAACTCTCATTTTGTCGATCGACCGGACTGACACAGACGTGCCCAGAAACTTATTAACCCTATCTGGCCTGGGCTTTTTGGGACCTGTCCAGACCTGGGGGGGGGGGGCCGAAATGGCCCCCCCTAATTATTTTTCTTACCCCTTGAGCTAGGGGGCTGAAACTTATTACACTATACCCTTGGGTCAAGCTCTACCAGAAAATGTAAAAAATTCCAAGATGGCCGCTTTGATGACGTCACAGTGACGCCATTTTGAAAAACGGCATTTTTTGGTCGATTTTTGGTCAGATTTTCCGAATTTTTTATTTTTGCAATTTCTCCACAAAAACTGCATGAAAAATTAGCAAATATTAATGTGATATGAAATAAAATAGTTTTTGCCCACTTTTCATTGCGGAAAAGCAGAAATTTTGAAGAAATATGACAAAAAATCACTTTTCTGGTACACCACGTGGCCGCCATCTTGAATTTACCCATGATCCTTTGCTCGGGGGGTTATGAAAATAGGCTCAAAATGACCCCAATAAGACAAATGATAAAGTCACGGAGTTTCAGCTCTCCATTTTTCGCCGTTCCGGAGATAGTGCAGAAAGTTTGGTAGGGGGGGCCATAATGGCCCCCCCAGGCCAGGTAGGGTTAAATCCTATTCCGTGTAATTCAGAAGCGGTCTCTGACTGGTGACGTCTATATCATAGACATGTTCAAACTTACCAGCAGATCACATATAAATCGACGCAATTTGGAGTACACAAAATATGTCGTCACCAGAAACGACTTAGATAATATTGTGCAATCATTCCAGTTTTATGTGAAATCTGGAGAAAATCTAGCGAAGTGCTGGAGTGACGTCATACCCTTTCTGTAGTTTTGATCATTTATCAATAATTTTCCGGTAGAGGACGAACAAAATAATACCAAACTTAAAAGATTGGTCTTAAAGTAAAACAGTCATTGTCATTTAAGTACCGTGCCTCGTATCTTGTTTGCCCAAATACTGGCTCAAATTGCAAGCTTCAACCTATCCAAACTCAATCTTGACAGAGATTGGCTGATCACAAATATGACGAATTACTGTCAAAGAACTAAATAAAATAAATCATTGCTTTAAGTACTTTAAGGGAATTATCCGTCAAATATACGCGTGCTAGATGCCATCAGCTGGCTGCTCGCCTGTAACTTTTGATGAATGATAATTTGTTTGTGGCAAGGTGTTTACGAAAAATATCTTTTGAAGGTTGACTTCCACAATTACTTTGTGGACGACAGGAAAACATAATGTCGGATCTGACGCGTATATTTCTAACATTGTCTGTCGAATTCAGCGAGAATTACCGTTCTTATGAATTGTGTTTACTATCCCTTTGTGGACAGCAATATTCCAGCGGGACCTGGATATGGGGTATACGTATCTCGCCCGGTAGCATTTGCAAGATCCTGTATTAAAATGTGACGATTTTAATCAACTTCACAAAACATTATTGCAGAAACTTAAAACGCAGGGCTATACCACCAAGCGCCTCCACTCAGTTGCTCAAATTTGACTGTACATATCGCATGCTGATAAAAACATACGAGCGTAGCGTGCCAGATCTATGGTGTTACGTTTCGTAACGTGTCTAATTCCGCTTAAAAGGAGCTAAGGGCCGCGTGCGAACCTATGTACTTCAATATCCTCATGGTGTTCATATGAACAGTCACAAGCGAAGCGTGAATGAGATACATCATTCTCTAGATGACGAATTTATAACGAATATCATATGGATTAAGTAGACTGATTAGCGATACGGATTTGATATTTTTGGAACATCATGATGTCTTACCGGCATCTTTGAAAACTGTTGGTCGCTTCTCTCTTGCAGGAAACTACCCCTTTTTTATGTACTGTCTATTTTACTTTGGTGCTAATGATCTTTTGATGATTGACGCCCAAAATTCATTTTTGGACTACAGGAAAACAGAATGTCGCATCTGACGCGTATATTTCTAACATTGTCTGTCGAATTACCGTTCTTATGAATTGCCTTTACTATCCCTATCTGGACAGCAATATTCCAGCGGGACCTGCATAAGGGGTATACATATCTCGCCCAATAGCATTTGCTAGATCCTGTGTTAAATGTGACGATTCTAAGCAACGTCACAAAACATTATTGCAGAAACTTTGGCGATACATATCGCATACTGATGGCAACATACGAGCGTAGCGTGCAAGATCTATGGTGTTACGTTTCGTGACGTGTTTAATTCCGCTTAACCGGGGCTAAGGGCCGTATGAACCCATGAACAGTCACAATCGAAGCGTGACTGAGGTACATCATTCTTACATGACGATTTTACAACGAGTATCATATGGATTAAGAAGGCTGATCAGCGATTCGAATTTGGTATTTTTGGAACATCATGATAACTTGCCGGCATCGTTGAAAAATGTTGGTCGCTTCTCCCTCACAGGAAACTATCCCATGTTTATGTACTGTCATTTTTAGTTTGGCGCTAATGCTGTTATATGGCAAAAAATCTTTGGATTATGGACGAGGATATTCTTTGCAGAACGACGGCTGAATGATGATTACAGACATGACGATTGTAATTCGATTTTTTTTCAGTGAGAGATTTAGTAGCATGTCTTGTTAGTTTACCCCGATGCCATTGTCACCGTTTATTGTTTCGGGGTGATGAAACGAACTTTGACTAAATCCTTGTCATTTGATATACCAGGACGTTTATGTCCTTTCCGTTTGCGTTCTGTCAGAGTAAATTATCCCTTTTACTTTCCTTGATACAGTAGCCAATGTGATATGAGATTGCATTTTTTGTGAGTGTAGGAGATCTATTATTCAATTGTCCTGAAACCTGATGACGTAGGCCCCCTACATCCATGACGATAAAATCTCACTTTTACCACTTGATGCAATGCAGCCCCCCAACATTCATGACAATTAAATGGCTGGTGGGGATTTTTATACAATTCAGCTAGCCTGTCACCTCCCTCATGTAACACGACATCAGCTTAATTGCCAGCGCGACCTAAATGGACTGGCACAGGCGGAAACGCAAGTTTTAATTTGGTGTATCGTGTTACGTATAAGACTTCACGCCTTGTGGCACATGTGCTTTGCGTTGACAATGACCATTTAATTGGTTTCGTGTTACATCAACGATGTTAGATTTCTGGATAAGTGACCACGTGTCATGCAGGTGAATGACTACACAAGTCATCACGTGATTGAGAGAGATATTGGGACCATTGTCGGCATATCGACAACTATTTCATGTATTATTTTTGTATGTACTAGGCGAAATCAAGTTTATTTCCTCTTGTTTTCAGAGAGATAGATGGGATATATGTGTTGGGGATTTTCGGGATATTTGCCGTTCCAGTGATTCTAGTGAAACTCGACCCGCCTAGACAAACATCGATTTCGCAAATGCAGTATGCAGACACGAGTGGGACCATTCCTAGAAAAAAAACCCGTAAATATATCGTAGCTTGCTCATGTATTTAGCAGCCGCAAACTTTCTTTTGGGCCATATTCATGAGTTTTAGTTATTAAATTAACGATTTCCGGATATATATCATACACATGTCTTCGTATGAAATCATTTCTAAACTAGGTTAAAGACCCCACTCGTATCTATGCGATCAATTGAATACTGGGGCGAATACACGACCGTGATAACTACTCTCGATTAATTTCGACATAGAGCTAGGCATGGTTGACAAAAGATCTTTTAATCTTTTGTTCTCTCTATACGTCGATATTAATTTCATTGGGAAGTTGGTAACCTTTTGTCTACCTTCCGAACTCCTCTGTCTTTTAAAGCTGAATCAATCTTCTGAGTATAAGTGAGGGAAATGTCCCTCAAGTTACTACAATGTAAAGAAAGAGGATATCAGGGCGGGATAAAAGATGCAGAATTATATTGCCATCTGTTCAGTAGTATTAGCGCTGCATTCGAAAAGATTAAACCGTGAGCGAAAATCATTAACTCTTACCAATCTTCCATCTCGCCCCAAACGAACTAACATGAAGAAATGAAACTTTTGATGTTTTAAGAGAGCGTATAGCTTTCCTCGTCCGACGGTTATGAATCGGTCCATATCAGTTTGTGACCAAACAATGCATAATACGCGATCCTTTGCGTCAGAATTTCTTGAATCCATCATGACAGGAAAAAGCTTAAAATACTAAAAATTATCAATATCTGAATGACTATGTTGCGAAATTTCTGTTGCAACGAGATTCTAACATAGAGAACAACATCACAACGTATAGACCAGTGATGGGGGCGGGGGGAGGGAACAGACACATTGGGTGTGGCAGATTGATATGATCAATAAATGTGTGGATGATAATACCACGGAAACAAATTCGAATTTATTTTTCGCCAACCTGACATTAAGTGTGACAAAAATGTTCAAAGGTCGAGATTATTATGACTTACATGTACACCTGAGTGTTGTTTTCTCCCTCGTTACATGTATGTAGTACATACTGGAAATTATCATTATCAATGACCGGAATGTACGTTGGTGCATTTGAACAGTCCAGCTAATATACCAGTTCTCTTTCCGGATATAGTTCTTCATACCAAAATTCCTGTTTCTGGATTTAACGCAGAAACTGCACATAATTTCTCGAAGAACAAGCCGGGTTGAAAGCCTGTTACGATCTGTATGAGCTTATAGAAACTTTTTGTTCCTTGTTTTAAACATAATATATTGTCATTCTTAGGCACGATTCGTACCTTTCCAGCAGTTGTGGAAGTGGATACAATCGCTCTTCCAAATGTTCTGGCTAATTAGATTACAATCATACCTGATCCCAATGCCATGCTAATGCAACTCGTCTTCTTGTCTATTTCGACTGCCATACCATAATGGTTTTTCCAACTTCTGTAATGGAAGTTACATTTATTCGAGCGCATTATCTTTCGCGGAGTATTTGACGCAGGTAAAAATAATTCATGCGGTTTAGCGCAGGTATATTTTTTTTATTTTTCTGCAATTCATTAGGGCTTTCATCATTTTACATTGAAATTCATCTGAGCATATTTTTGCATGTAGCTTCATTTCTTGTAGTAGCTGTTTTCAGTTAGACTGTTTCCCAGATGTGGCAGCCTTTCTCTTCAGTCAATCACGCATATTTTTTTCTTAACTCTGAACAATGAAATAAACTATATTGCCAAATTCCACATATTGTTGACCCGACCTGATCTGGGCGACTTTCAGGCCCGTCCAGGCCTGGGGGAAAGACCATCCCCACCTCCGAAATATTTTTCGTTCTCTTTAAGCTAGGATATGTAACTTCTCATAATATATCTTGAGGTCGAGCTCAACCAGAAAAGATTAAAAAGGTTGCTTTAAAATAACGATCTGATGTAAAATAGTGTTTGCACACTTTTATCCACGTAGGTAATACAATTGGGTTGAACGCAACGCCACTTCATCAATAAAGTTCAACAATCTCGATTCCTCGAACAGGACAGTTTTCCCAGAAGTCGTGTTCCATCGATTTTCTATTTTTTTTTTCATTTATGCAACTTTCATCGAAAAAATAAAATAATTCCTGGGTCATTTTAGTATATAGAAAAGCCAAAAACAAATTAAGTAAAAAGACAAAAAAGTAACTTCTCAGGTACCTCCACTTGGTCGCCATTTTGACTTTATCCGTGATCCTCTGCTTGGTGGGGTATGCAAATATGTTCAAACACGGCTACAAAAGCAGAAAGTTACAGTTCTATTTGTCTCCGTTCCGGAGAAAACAGAACACTAGCAATGGAGTGGGGGTATGGATGCCAGATCAGACAGGGTTAGGGACTGATTATGGTCGATGGCTGATGTCGAATATCTTTTCGAAGGCCTCTCTCTAAAATAAATCCGCTTTTTAATTAACAAGCAGTCAAATGACGCTCATATCAAAATGTATTGGCAAATTTGACAAATTTACTAGGTTATGATTTTTAAGACGATCTTTCACAACCTTCTGATTTGACAGCAAGAAAGATGCGTAGGTGGAAACCACCAGGATAGAATAGCATTTGCTATGCCAAATAAGGTTTCTTGATAGTAGATGGATTTACTAGAGATCCACGTAGAGCAATGGTACGTGTTACGGCGGTATTTAGGTTTTAAATAAATTCCATCTAGTCGAACCTGATTGTTTCCTTCGCTGTAGCCACCCAGTACTTATGATTACTAAACGACAATCATATACCCGACTGGTCGTGTCTTTTCCTGAAACAAAATTTTTGTTTGTTGGATTCTTATGTATGTACAGAGTATCAACTATCGAATTGTCGACACATAGACACATATTTCATTTCGTACATGTAACGTTATGCGTTATGTTAGTAGGCAAAATCAAGTTGATTTCCTATTGATGTCGGCGAGTTAGACAGGAGCTATTGTCAGGGTGTCCTGAATGTTTGCACTGTCAGTAGCTATGTGAACACTCAACCTGCTGGGTCAGACATCGATTTTACAAATGCATTCTGTAAACACGACCGAGGTCATTCTTGGGACTGCCCCCCTCAGTGTAGACGTGTTCATCAATCATATCTTGCTCAAGTAGCTTACAATCGCAGACTTTCTTTTTGGCCGCATTCATCAAAGGTAGCACGGGATGCAATTATTAAAATTAACGATTTCTGGAAATATTATACTCACATCTCCGTACGAAATCCTTTTTTTTGTTAGATAAAAATAGATTAAAAGCCGGAGCCGAATCTTTCTTATCCATTGATCACGGCGGCGAAGCCACCGACCTAGCTAGATAACTGCTCTCGACGTAGAATGAGGCGTGGTTGTCCAAACTGCCAATATGAACGATCTTTTCATTTTCCGTTCCAGATATGGGTCGATATTTATTTTATTGAGATAACAATTTGTCTTGCTTTTGACGTCTGAGATTTATATATATTCTGAGCATTTGTGAAAGATTGCCATTCGCGATGTCGCCGAGAAAAAGGCAAACTTACGAAGATTGAATTAAGCTTACACAATGATGAAATAATTTTAGCCTAATCCAATTCCAGTAACCCAACAACTTTATAAAGGTGAGATATTAATATTAATTCACAATTATGCACTAAATAACGCAGAAACATGAGGTAAAAACACTTATTCTTTTTTCCCCAAAAATATGTTAAATGACCTGATTCCCTACTGTCTCGGCTGGTTGTCTTCGAGTCAATCCACATCAGTTTGCTATGAAACAACGGGATTATACTTGCTTAGTTCATCGAATCTGTTATGAAGTGGTGAAAATTCCAGTAATTTGCAGGTTCATACTCCATGTACGAATCACGAGACAATGCATACAATAACCAACTCTGGGGACAGCAATATGTCTAGACTAGAGCATTTTCAGCTGCACAAATACTCAAACAATAGCTTCCTACATGAAATATCGACCAATTTCCAGTAGACGTATCAGCATCTGAAAAAATGGCTCCAGTCTATTGTTTCTTCTTCGTTTATCTATAGAAGTCAATAACCGAAAAACGTCGGGAAGGGACGGACAAAAAGAGGAGTCTGTATTATATATTCGAACAGCAACACTGATGTTAGAATTACCTTGCCGATGATATTATTTATACATCCTGTCAAGTTTTAAATCCTGTTCCTGGCTGTCAGTCAGATGTTAGTTTTAAAATTCCAGTAATTTGCAGGTTCGTACTCCATGTACGAATCACGAGACAATGCATACAATAACCAACTCTGGGGACAGCAATATGTCTAGACTAGAGCATTTTCAGCTGCACAAATACTCAAACAATAGCTTCCTACATGAAATATCGACGAATTTCCAGTAGACGTATCAGCATCTGAAAAAATGGCTCCAGTCTATTGTTTCTTCTTCGTTTATCTATAGAAGTCAATAACCGAAAAACGTCGGGAAGGGACGGACAAAAAGAGGAGTCTGTATTATATATTCGAACAGCAACATTGATGTTAGAATTACCTTGCCGATGATATTATTTATACATCCTGTCAAGTTTTAAATCCTGTTCCTGGCTGTCAGTCAGATGTTCCCCTTTATTTCTTGAAGCTAGGACAGATTATCAAGATGGGCATGCTTCGCGATACCTTTCGTTGACCTGGCGACAGACACCTGTAGCTCAAGGCACAGTGCCGACGTCGTTAGACATCATTCTACCGCGCTTTTTAAGGTACTGCTACGGTGCCTCTAGCACATTGTTGCTGCGTCGATACTGAGCGGCTTCCGCGTGACTACTGCATTGCCACAACCTTGCCAGCTCAGTTGTGCTGAGAGTTCGAAATTCCTGTATTGCTGAGCTCAAACGACAGAAACCTACTGCTTTCCGTGTATTCAGTCCATACGTCTTTAGACAATTTTGTAGACTGTAATGTGTTGAATATACTTTTCTCAAATATTTATACTTATGAACAATTACAAGCGTCTGGTCCGTTAAGCTCGGTCAATACTTGGATGGGTGACCGGGTGCTGTACTGGTTGGACTAATCAGTGTCCAGGGTAATAGGAACTGAGAGCACTCAGAATGATGTAACTCAGTCACGTTTTGATTGTGTCTGTTCTTATGAGCACTACGCGGATCTTGAAGTACATGGGTTCATACGGCGCTTAGCCTCTCGGTAAACGGAATTAGACACAAGTTACGAAACGTAACGCCATAGATTTTGCACACTGCTCTCGTATTTTTTATCAGCATGCGATATGTATCGCCAAATTTGAGAAACTTTGAGTGGAGGCGCTTGGTGGTATGGCCCTGTTTTATGTCTATGAAAGATAAAGAAACCGTATGTTTTGGAAACAGAACGGTAAAATAGCAAGCTTGACTGAAATTCATCGTTCTTTGGATAACGAATTTACAACGAAATCGTATGGATTAGAATACTTATCAGCGATACGGATTTGAACTATTTAGAACATCATGGCGTCTTGTCGTCATAATTGAAAACTCTTCACAGCTTATCTATTGGAGGCAGGAAACCAGCGTATGTTTATGAGCACTATGTTTTTCTTTGAATTTGGTGCTTATGCTGATATTTGAATTAGTTTTGTAGATTATGGATGCGGACATTCTTAAATGGGTGAACGTTGAATATTGAATAACGGACTAGACGATTGTATTTCGATAATTGACGCGGGAATTATTTTGTGGAAGACGGTTGAATACTGAATGGCGGATCTGACGTTTGCTATGACATAAACGTTTTCGTTCATACAAGTAAGTACCAAAAGATTCAGAACAAACAATCCGATCAAACTGTCTGATATGCGAACAATAATGGGTAAAGTTAAATATAATCCCATTGTTCGAGAGAAAATTGTAGATCGAACTGATGATATACGGAAAAGAAACGCCATGGAAACAGTTAACATAATCATAGGGATGCAATTTGCAAACGGAATAAGTCAATTTATCTCCGGTTTATCTGGTGCAAAATTGATAGTAATATCTCAAATATAAGGCAGTGTCATGGTTGTATCTCCTGGAATTCGATTCTGCTAAAATACCTCAGGATTATGTAACTCTCCTTCCATTCTTCTTAATTTTGCCTTCACTCGGCGATACCGCGAGTGGCAATTTTTCACAAATGCTCAGAAGATATATCAATCTTGGACGTAGAAGGAAGGCAAATCGTTAACTCAATAAGATAAATATCGACCAACAGCTGGAATGGAAAATAAAAAGATCTTTCATATTTGACATTTTGGACAACCACGCTTCGCTTCTCGTCGGGAGTTATCTAGGCATTTGGCTTCGCCGCGGTGTTCAATGGATTACAAAAGGTTCGGTACCGACCTTTAATATATTTCTCTCCGACAAAAAAAAAATGTTCTCTTATGGAGATGCGAGTATAATATTTTCAGAAATCGTTAATTTTAATAATTGAACCATATGCTACCTTTGATGAATACGACTGAAAGTAAAGTCTGGGATTGTAAGCTACACACATACGATATGATTAGTGACCGTCTACACGGAAGGAGCAGTATTAGGAATGACCTCACTCGTATTTTCAGACTGCATCTGTGAAATCGATGTCTGACCAAGCATATTGGGTGTCCACGAAATCACTGACATTGCAAATATTCTGGACTATCCAAACAATAGCTCTCGTCCAACTCGAATTCAATAGGAAATCAACTTGATTTGTCTGGTACATAACACATATAGCTACGAAATTATATATTTGTCAAAACGTTGAAAAATGGATAAATGATACTCCGATACTTTTTGAGTCCAAGTAACGTTTGCCGATGAGGCTCGGGTCAACCTTTACCGGATACGGGGCATGTAATCTATGACTTAGATACAGTTCACGATTGTATACGTGGAACTCATTTGACACGGATTTTGCGGATGACTGAGAAAGCATGCGAATATATTCACGATATACTTGCGCGCATACGTATCTAGCATACTGCTATTTGTCACCGCAGAATATCGAAAGAAATCGGTTGGACTTGGGCAACACTCTTTGATCATTTAGTCATTAAACACGCACTAGCCAGTTTCGCGATTGCACTTGGAATTGCACTGGTACGGTACATGGACTGCTAAACTTTACCTCATGTGTTCTTTATAATAACCTAACATTCGACAGTATGAAAAACCATCGAGAGGCGCATTTAAAATTAAGAACCTTCAAAAACAAACAAATTTTCTATAGTTTAGAAAACTATGTGGTTGGATAACGGGTTAGATGCTGATGCTTTTAAAATAATAATGTTTCAATGCCATTATACAGGTCTCTAACTGGGGTGTTCTTCAAGCTGGGTCTGATTATAATCGGATTGTGTCAGAACAAAATCATAAAAACACGAGTAGATGGCAGCTCTTGCTAGGCTAACCATTGATAGACTCGCTCCGTGGGCCTTGGATCATGGAATTGAACGAGCATTCTCGGCTCTTATTAATCTGTGCTCGTGCTTTTGTGGACAAATCCCTACCTAAATTACGGAATTGGAACGAATGTTTGGGGGAACACAATCACTATTTCGTTTAAAAAGGACGCAGAATACATTTTAATGTCCGGCGAATCACGCTGGAGGGGGGGGGGTGGCTTAATGTCACACTCAACGTTGTTTCACTCATATGATGACAGTCAGTTTGGTTGGTGGAGGAAGCTGGAGTACCCGGAGAGATCCACCGCCCGTCGTCAAGTAACTGACAAACTTCCACACATAGAACAGCTGGACTCGAACCCGTGTCGGTTCAGTGGTGTAAGGCTAAATATACTGGAAAATGCGACCCCCGTCAACATGACCGCCCCTTAGATAGTGGATCAAATCGGCAATATAGAATTTAGGCTACCATTCATGTAGAATTCAGCAGGTTTTAATATAATATTGCCCATACAGTCCAAGCTGGTTTCACAGTTTAAGATTTAAATACGGCGAAAATCAGTCTGTTCGACTACACAGAAAGCAGTAGTTTTCTGTTGTTTGAACGCAGAATACAGTAATTTCGAACCCCCAGTAACACTGTGGTGGCAGCGCAGTGGCAATGCATTAACCGCTCCATAGGGAGCAGCAGCAATACGGTAGGGGCACAGTAACAGCACCTCAACTACTGACTTCGCAGATCAGGACTATTTCATCGACCGTCAAAATAACTTTTTGCGTGTTTCCGGTGCTTAGTCGCATACATGTCGTATGGGTGACTTTAACGCCAGATAGAAAATTATGAATAAGTACGTAGACATAGATGAAATACTTACAGATTTTACGGAAATGGATCTGACTAACTTCATGTAACGTCCACATATACTTAGTAACCATAGTATTAAAATAGAAAGACACCCACAAGACAATCCACGAGTGTGTTGTCGAAATACCAGTATGTTTTATGTTAACAATAGAGTTGGTTCAGATCGTAAAATTGATAGAATTACATCCGAAGGTGTAGGCCTCAATGATTATGCTCTGGTGAGCCCCAACATCTTCAAATATATCAAGGATTTTGATGTTTTATATTACAAACCGTTATATTCAGATATACACTCTCCTGTTGTACTCCCACTTTGGACCTGCATTGGGGGTGCACTAAAACAAAGTTAAAAATCGAAAAGAAAATCATGCAATAGAGCTGAAAACATTTTTCGATCACTTTAGTTAACTAAATAAGGTTGTTGAGTCTGACATCAGAAGAACTGACTCCTGATATATCCGACAGCGAATAAACGATGAGGTCGAAATGCCCATCACAAAAGAGGGATTCAGAAAGCCACAGAGAAAAACAAAAAATACCAAGGCTTATGTAAAGATAATAAGCGTAAACACCACCTGAAATCATGTTACCGATAAACTTAATGCTAATAAACGTCATCTTAGATACTGGAAGTATGCGGGAATCCTGGCTCATTGAGATTATAAGCCCTATCTATAAAAACAGAGAGACATAAGCGACCCAGAAAAAAGTATCGAGCAATTTAGTTTAAGTTGTCTGGGTAAAATGTTCACGGCACTGCTAAATAACAGCTTCAGTGAAAGAAGTGATATCCTCAAGAAATCGTAAACCAGTTTAGGAAAGGATATACGACCATGGACAATATTTTTGTATTACAAAATTTGATTGAATATTTTTTAAACACAAAACAAGTAGTATTTTGCATTTATAGATTTCTCTAAAGCATTCGATACTGTCTGGAGAGGGGGTAAATGGTATAACATGATCAAGGAAGCCTGGATGGGAAATGTTTTGACTTCAAAGATATGTATTGTTTCATTAAATCTTGTGTAGCGTGTGGCAAACAGAAGAGTGACTTCTTTGTACGTGAAAGCGAAAGCCTTTCTCCTATGTTATTTTCTTTGCACCTTAATGACCTAGATGATGTTATGTGGTAGGTTTAAGAACGTTAATCAAAGATATCGAGGATATGCTGGTGATTTTTCTCTGCATATTCCTCCTAGAGAAATACACTACACATAGAGTATGAGCTAAAACTGTATATTATACTACTAAACAGGTTTCGTGGATTTCACCCACTTTTCAATAGCATGATACACCGCCTACTGTATGCAGATGATACAGCCATTCTCACAGAAAACGAAAATAGCCTACACAATGCCCGAGCGGTGTTTGAAGATTGCTGTGACTACTGAGAACTAATTGTTAATATTGTTGAAACGAAAATTGTTATATTTTGTAAACGTCGAAAAAATTGTTTTGCCAGCATTTCCCTTTATAGGTCACAAATTTGATATTGTTGATGGATATTGTTATCTGGGTATTAAGATGAGATACACTGGCAGTTTCTCGACTGAACGAAAACAACTAGTCGCTACGAAAGCATTATTCGGTGTATACAGGAAAATACATTACCTCTCCTTACCAAAAGATGGCCAACTTAAATTATTTGAAATGTGAAATGTGGGGTTACGAAAAATTTGGAAATATTGAAAGTTTTTTTATGCAAATTTGTAAAAGAGATCCAGACCTGAAGAAATGCTCGCCCCAATGTTGATATGATCTACGGTGAACTTGAAGTATATCCACTATATGTGAAAGTATACGTTCGGATGGTAGATTTTTGGCTGAAAATAATTCAGAGAAAAACAAATGCAAATTCTGGTACATTCTTCATAAGTTTATGTTTGCACAAAGAGGATGTTGCAAATCCTCATGGTTAGACTTTATAAAAAAACTGTATAATAAAGGTTTCAACTATGTATGCGAATCAAAAAAAGTAAGCAATGTTGCCTGTCTCTTAAAGCCTCTTGAAAAGATGTCATTCGCAGAATATTCAAAATCGACTTCCAATTAAAAAAAAATAAAAATACCTGACTAAATTGAACGAGAATAGCAGAATTGTTATCAGTAGATTACGATCATAAAACCATAAATTGCGAATTGAATGAGGAAGGTGGAACGCTAAAGCGAAAGATGAGAGATGCTGTACAGCATGTACACGTAGCATTGGAGATGAATATCCTTTTTCGTTTACTTGCCCGCAGTTAAACGAATTTAGAACTAAGTACATACTAAGGTTTATATATATACCAGGCCAAATGTCATCAAATCCAGATAACTATTCCAATCAGAAGATAAGAGCAAGCACAAGAATCTCCGTAAATTTATCAAGGAACGAATGTCTTTATGTAATTATTAGTAATGCCTAAATGTTTATGAAATGATTTTGTCATTGCTATCATCCACCTTATGTAACCCACATTGTATAGTTCTCCGTGCCACCTGGAGTGGTTAAAGTGTAATAAATGATTAATTGAACACCGATGTTTAATGAGAGCTCTATTGTATAAAAAACAAAACAACCGCATTCCATCATTACCCGCATCGACGCTATTAAAAGGTCAACGGAATCACGAAAACCGTTATATAATTGTAATTTATTAAATGATTACGCAATGAAATGTATTCCAGATGCTCTACCCATCAAATATGTCGCAGGAATGTAACAATTCGGTTCATGTGCATGCGAAGAGGGCCAAAAGAAATAATGTGGTGCATATCAGGTCGCGTCATTTCAGAGCAAGATAGAAACGCACCTAGTTGTATATATTGCATTTAAAATTACACATTGCCTGAATTTAATCATACGGATTGACCGAGTTTTCAAGTTCATTTGGATAACCACTGTGTAAAATTTGTATGAGCCGATTAAATTACAAGCCTCTAGTCCGTCATTCAATGTTCAGCCGTCGTCCATTAAAGAATTCAGGCGTCCATAATCCAAAGCCTTATCTTTGTATCATACAGTTTGCACAACGGTTATCTGGATATTGTTTTGACGGAATAGCGATAGTATTGCTCACAAATTTGTTATAATTTCGCACTTTACCTAGTGATTTTTATCAGAAATCTTCGGGCAAAGATTAAAACATTCCGAGAACGCCGTTCAATTCCAGAAGCCGAGATCCACACTGGTAGCCTGGAGCTGTTATCTGATCGCGGGCCTTTGACGTTTCGGCCTGTCATAAGTTCTCGTTTACCCAAACTCAGCTTCAAAATTACCCATTAGAGACCCTGCGCAATGAGCCTTCCAAATACTACCATTGTTGCAATCGTGAATTGTAAGAGAAGTCAAACATTTTGTCCAGTACCCGATAACGGTTGATCCGAACCGTATCGCGAAACGTTAATAAAGCTCTTCTAAACTTTCGGGATAAAATCTTAAGTGAAATAATGACCAGCGTTGTCGTGCCCTGACTGCAATGTTTGTGCTACAAAGAAGTGGAACACCCTGATATTACCACGATGAAGAGGTCATGCGTATTGTGGTTTGGAACGGGTAATGAACTGTCGTCATGTGTCCTTCTGAAACTCGGGAATATGTATGCTCTGGACAATCTAAATAGTTGAACTGGCCACATGGGCCTGAGATCGTCTCGGTCATTGTTGTTATTTCCAGGGCATTCTCGAGAATAGAGCAACCTTACACTTTTGTGGGACATCGTAATTGCAAGTGATCTGTCTGAAGACTTCGCTATACAAACCAACACCGCCGAATTTCTCGCTGGAATCTATTTGCCAAGATAAAGTAGATGCCATCAAATCGGTACCAAATTACAGTGCCGGACTTCTAAACTAAGTTAAGTGGTAGTTCTCCGCTTAGCTGTCGCAAAAACTAGCTGGCTGGCGCGCCGCTTTTATGCTTGTCTCCACACAATCGCGCCTTGAGGATGTCTGACGATGATTGAATTATAATACAAACAACGACCTCGGCTTACAAAAATTATGCTGCCAACAAATATGGCGCCTTCCTACAAACGGCGCTGATACGTACAAAATACGATACTGAGGATCGAATGTAACAATAACGTAGGTTTGGAGAATTTGGAAGTTGTCGGTGAACACTCTGTCTCAGGTTAGCATTGGATTACATCCAGTAAGCGTTGATATCACTCCGGAAATAGAATGGTGTTTTTACAAGTAAAACGAAAATAAAGGATTCTACATTTAAGCATGTGACCAATTTTAGTGTGCAATTGTCCACGGGCAATTGTAGAAATGTAGTTGCTAGTCTTCTATCTAAATTATTCTCGTCTTTCGATGCTGGTCTCCTGTGCATAGTACCATATCGCTCTTATATCTCTGACAGATATGTCTGTCACGTTCAGATCAGCTACATTACTGCAATTGGTTCCTTATGTTTGTCTCCCAATCAGTGTTGCAACTGGTACTCTAACTAGTAGGATTTGACTGCAACTATCTTGGCGATATGTCTTTTCTCACTTTTCACAAAATTTTTGTCATAAGAATTTTTGATAAGAATAACACCAACAAACCACTCGACAGACTGATATTTACACACGCATGCTCAAATTTTACGTAAAATGCAACTTTTTGAGAACACAAGTGATGTACGTCGTTATGAACGGTCGTTTTGTTTTCGAATAAGCTAAAATGATCCCAAGTTGAAATGCAGACTATCTATACAATTGCATTTCCATTCTGAAACCGTGGAAAAAATGTGCACAGCGTGGTTGAATGAGAGCGTCTGCGAGGAAAGGTCACGAATTGGTAAATCGTGACGCGGTTTTATTTCAATGCCCTTCCCGTTCACTAATTGATCGAGAGCATCAGCTTAATTAATATACGCAACTTCAGTATATTTATTAGTGGACCTATTCATGTCGATGGATAACATTGTGCTTGCTAGTTACGAAGTTGGGGTATTCTACCACAACCGCTATTACTTTAAAAGCGTGTTGAACAGTGCTCCTCTTTATACAATATCATCATCATGACCCATATTGACGATAAACCAGGTGATGCCGTAGGAAAAATACTTCACAATGGAGAATTCGTCATAACAATGACGATACTTTTCGATAGTTTGGCTTAAATTATGATGTTGAAATGACAGCTTTAAATCACCAAGGCAGCTACCTGCCAAGAGTTGGAGCTAAATATTTACCAATACAGCAAGATACATATGACGCATTTGAGAATACAACTAGACAAGTGCAAAGTAATTTTATATTATTCTCTTCATGTATCCTGTCTAAAATTTTCGGAGTAGCTTTCTCAAATACCATTGGGGAATATCTGGTTAGCAGCAAGGTGGCAGTTAGAAGCACTTCTCAATTCACTGTCTCCAGAACTGCATTAGCTAGTTTCATAGTGACAGATATATAGATGTTCTATTAAACATGCTAAAATGTTCTTGCTTCCATTCACGTCCATCTAGTGGGGATATAGTTCGATATCGCACAATATGCTCGGTATATTAGCATGTACCATCGAGTTGTTACAGTGTACAATATTGAATACTTCGAGACAAAAGGAAAAACGGATTATCAAACTGTGTGCTGTATAATAGGGACCCTTCTTCAGATACGTTTGGTAATACCCATTTAAAGAAACCCTGTAGAGTAGAAATTTGCGTGCTCTATATTGTTAATATTCAAAATACATCATACTATAGTATAAAGTTGCTGAAAAAGATCAACACATTCGATGAACCTTCCTGCTAACCGTACACAGCATATCACTGGCAGTTTGGGAAGAAATCCGATAAATGACGGATGTGTCAAAACAAGTGTCGATAGAATACTGCAGCATTCTAGACCCTGTTATTTAGGTCTCCAAGGGAATCACTTACGCCGACATTAGCATACCAAATGTGACAATGATGAATCTGATAGCCACAAGCCTCACGCATCCTTGTCCTTACAGGCGTTGTCTTAGCAGAGCGCCAGATATGTAGAACTTGCATTATATACCCTAGCCTCTGGAATTATATATACCACCATAGGTGCAATGGTGCCACTTAATTCGTGTAACGGGCATGATTTTTTCCAAACTTTATAAAGAATTGACACGTAATAAAAGAATGAAATATTGCGGATCGTTTGGGACCGAATTGGCACATTCTTCAAGATTTCTGACTGCCCATAAAAACTATTCATTGGTCGTTGCAGTGTGGGTTTATGAGGATCCCATATAACTTGATCATGGCATGAAAATTCACCCTCGAGAGAAGGAAAACACATTCCAACCGATCCGCTATTCGAGGTTGCGATGTATTTTCCTACTCAAGTTCTTGATCAAGTTAGTATGGGGTTCTTTTCCCCATATAATTTAATTGATTAGTCAATGTCATTGTAAAAATATAAACGACACAATGTTTATAGAGCACATAATGCCTGCAGTTTCTGTCGGGCGTCGTGAATGGTCAGTCTGTGTCGCACGCGCTCATCTCATTTATGTATGTAGAATGACTTTCACCGTAAGCGACAGGAAAAATCACTGACAAATGAGCTTCTCATCTTTACCAGTATAGTACAGCTAAACCACACACCATGATTACTATGGTAGGCCATCCATGCCACAATTCATTGAATTGAGCAGTTAGCAATGTACGGTATTGACATTTTAATTTCATTACATTGAAAATCAGCCATTCATAAGTCCCGAATTTCCAATTACGAATTTCCAATTGTTATGCCCCCCCCCTCTAACTAGAGGGGGGGCATATAGCGATCGCTTTGTCCGTCCGTCGGTCCAGGCATCTGTCCATCCGTCTGTCCGTCCGTCTGTCCGTCCGTCTGTCCGTCCGTCTGTCCGTCCGAATTTCTTGTCCGCGCAATATCTCGGTTAATATTTGATGGACAGGATTGAAACTTGCATGGAATGTGCCCAGTACCTCGTAGTTGTGCAGCGTAGAGTTTTTTCCGAGTTCCGATATAATTTTCAAGAGTTATGGCCCTTTTTCTGAAATCTCTGTGAATTGGACTTGTCCGGGCTGGATCTTGGTTAATATTGTATGGACAAGTATGAAATTTGCACGATATGTGGTCAGTGCCCCACAGTTGTGCAGTGTAAAGTTTCTTCACGTTTCGCTTATATTTTCAAGAGTTATGGCCCTTTGTTCTTGAAATATCCATGAATTGGGACTTGTCCGGGCTGGATCTCGGTTAATATTGTATGGACAATTATGAAATTTGCAGAATATGTGGTCAGTGCCCTGTAGTTGTGCAGCGTGAAGTTTTTCCACGTTTCGCGTATATTTTCAAGAGTTATGGCCCTTTTTTCTTCAAATCTTTGTGAATTGGGACTTGTAGGGCTGGATCTCGGTTAATATTGTATGGACAAGTATGAGATTTGCATGATATGTGGTCAGTGACCCGTAGGTGTGCAGCATGAATTTTCTCTGCTTGCGGTTATGTTTTCAAGAGTTATGGCCCTTTGTTTATCAAATCTAAGTGAATGGGATATATTTATTTGTCCAGGCTGGATCTCGGTCCATAACCGATTTGAACAGGAAAATGGCTATATTATATGTTATTCTACATTCCAAAGCAGACAACATAGGTCCTGAAGTATGAAATTGCCCCAAAAAGAGTGAATTGGGTGCATGGCAAAAAAATCGTGACATGGCAAAAAAGTGACTGAAACAGAATTTTTATAATTATCCAAATTAGGCCACCAACCAATAAAGAACAGAACAATGGCGGGGCAGTGTCGGATTAAAGCGGAAGGGGGGGCATACAATTGAGCAATCTCTGATTGCTTCCTTCCTGTGTTGAAATTCAATTGCAATGTATTGAAAATCGACCAATCCAAAACGTGTCTATATCAATGCATTGAAAACCAACCATTGACATGGCTTGCTACAGAGCAGATACACCTGTTGTAACCCCGACATTTGCGTCAAGAGAGTTTAGTATTTAGGTGACTTGTCTCCCTGCTCTTCAAATAAAGCTTGTAAAGATCTCAACCGAACTAAGAAATGTACTCTAAAATTTAAATAAAGCATTGACTTGTTGGACCGCGAAATTTTTATGGGAAGCAACTCTTAAACTACAATTTCAAACACCAAACAACCTCTTAAAATATTTGCTGCAGGCCGAAGCGGTGACATATATATATATTCGTTCAAATACACTTATTTACAAGGCTACCATCGAGTCGCTAAACGGACCCCCTTTAATGCGATTTTTTCTCTTTTTTGTGTTCATTCACATTACAGTTTTACGGACCAGACGCTTGTAATTACAAAGATTTGGTCAAGCACCAAATATGTTAAAACCTAGCATGCTTCCGTTACTGCAAACACCTCAACAATAGCAGTCCCCGTCAAATAAAATTTTGTGTTAACAGAGCGCCACGATATTTGATCTCGAGATAGTTGACACAGTTTGAAAGCTAAAGTTCAGTCACGTTGACTTGAATAGTCATTTCATACCAAAAATAGCATAACTGTCTCTTTGTGATTGAAGACTGCCCGCCACGGTATGTGAGCTCACTCATCATTAAGCGTGATAAAGAAGAAAAAACATTATCATTTGTTGCAATATTTGCAATCCGGTGTTATATAGTGGGTCAGCGGCTCCAGAATGGGGTCGTCCGATTACTGTCTCAGTCCGACCTCGCTAACCAAGCTGAAGAAGAGCAGAATGACAAACCACCAAGAAAGACTTTCATTGATTGATTTCACTGGTTGATTTTCAATACACTGAAATTACATTTTTAATACATTGAAATTACATTTTCAATACATTGAAATTACATTTTCAAAACAATGAAATTACATTTTCAATACATTGAAATTACATTTTCAATACATTAAAATTCGGGTCTTATGATTATTTGATTTTCAATATATTGATATTGCGTGTTCAATACATTGAAACTCGAGGCTTATGATTGGTTTATTTTCATTGTATTCATATTGCATTTGCAACACATTGAAATTCGAGGCGTATGATTGGTTGATTTTCAATGTATTGAAATTGCGTTTTCAATACATTGAAATTCGAGGTTTATGATCGGTTAGTTGTCAACGAATTGATATTTCATTTTCAATACATTGATATTCCAGTCTTAGGATTGGTTGATTTTCAATGTATATACACTGCATTTTTCGGTATTTGTTCAGCGCAACGAATTGTGGCAGGGATGGCCTATCATAGATTACGCTAAAAAATGTAAGGTATTTAAAGTGAAGAGTTAAGTGTTAACCCGACACATTAAGCGTGCTCAGTATTCTGGTTTATTTTTCTGATATAGTTCACCACCTTGAATAGTAATGGGCATTTTTCCAGTTCCAAGACACAAGAAAGGCGTCCTTCCGTAAACGTTGCTGTGTTGTTCGTGCTGTCAACTATGTATACCTATACAAAATAACATACAGTTTTGTTGGACAAGGGTACAATGCAATACACCGTCGGCAGAAAATATCCTTTACAAATGAGCTCGTTTTCTTTTCAACCTGAGTGAGCTTTTCAGAGAATTCATTCTCTGGCATCTTCCAAAACAATCTATCCATTTTCATCTATCCATTTTTTCTCGGCGTTATTAGCGTTCCGGTTCGTTCTGTTCGCTTAGAGTCATCATTCTCCCTCCCGCCCTGTTTATTGACCATCGTTCTTCTTTCCGTTTGCTGCCATCAGTCAACGGTATTCGTCCGACGGTCTGTTTTCAAGGCCATAGTTCGTTGTTCTGTTCGCTATTGAAACATTCGGCGACTGTTCGCTCTTCGGAATTGTTTTATTATAAAAGGATGACGATTCATCATTAACAACGGCTGCAATTCGACGCAATCACAGTGAACGATTGGCACACAATATGTTGTCCTCTATCTCTGATGAATTTCCAATCAAATCTGACCAGTGATAATATATAGGTCTCTAGATCTAATCTCCCGTCAACTGATAACAGAGTTTACATCATTTGAATAGTGTGAATGATAATTCTGAAAATTAGAGGCCTTTTGCAATAATTATTCGACATATATGATCCCTGAATTGCTATCTTTAGAATATGGACACACATGTCTAAAGGCCGTGAAATATCTGAGCGAACATAAACTTATTGCATATTGTTATAAAATTTCACCCTTCAGAATCTACGACAGCCTACTGTTCAAAAATATCCTACCGGTTGAGTATGACACTATATATTCTTCAAGATCTACAACTACTAAACAAACTGAAGAAAAACTCGAATGCGCCTTAAATCCAAACTGACCATAGATTCACAATGTAAATACGGTCACGTTGAACGGTCAGTGGTCTTCGCTCAAAAGTCAACGGTCTTCCCTCAGTGGTCTTCATTCACGTCTCGTTCAGCATTTACTTCGATCAGTTCTGTTCCTTTGCTTCGTCGCAACGGCTCTAAAACGTTCTAATGAACGCAAACGGAATCCAGTGATACCCGATTACACCGATGGTGCAAAGTTTGAGCTTACGCTGTTTCTATTGGCGTAAAATGAATAGACATGCATGTGGTGTAATTTTTCTCTTAGGTTTGTTGATAACGTATTTTTAGCAATTTAGTTATTTTGTGCTATCATGAACACGACCGGGCTACAAAATATATTTGAAATAATTCTTAGTCCAATATTGATGTTTGGGATGCCTCTTTTTACTCGAGTCATTATAATGGGATATTGTCAATAGAATAATTCGGCTTTCTAAACTCCTGTTATCAGGATAAAATTATAGTAAAATGGGACACTAAATGAAGTGGCACGCATTCTTGTGAACACAAACGCCACCTCGCGAGTATAAACGCCAGTTAAATTAACTACCCCCAGAAATATATACCAGATACATTATTGAAACTATAGCTCTCTCCCACCGCGAAGAGTTCGTTGGACTGTAGAACGAGAATGTTTGTCCTTTCCAATAAAATACATCAGTTCTCCCGAACGTTTATCCACATAGTAGGCGGCATCCATTCATCGCCGATGCCACCAAGTCGTACCATTATGAACTTATTTCTATACAATAAATCCGTATAGTGTTTCACCGATTGTTCTGAAACATAAGCAAACCATGCCATCAGATGTGTTCAAATTGCATCCACATATCGAGTTTAGTAATATCTTGCTCGTGATTCTTTTCTCGATAATATAAAATTAGGAAAACTTGCGTAACTGACCTGTAATTCTGTAATTCCTGCAACAAGATCAATACTCAAATGTGAGCTGATTTTCGACAAAATACACCAACTTCTCCCGATTTACCCCATACGCAAATGTGATGTTTATATCTACTACGACTTCGTTAAGTGATGACGTCACTATACAGCTAGCTTCTAATAAATCTTGATCTTGCCAGCTCGTTTACTGTATTTCTTGCTACCTATGTCAGATACAAAGTTGGCGCCAAAACAAGAGCCCCATTCCCTTATTCATAACCTCATAATTTTTCTCCAATAAATTTGATTTTTTTTTCTAAATTCGTTCGTTCTGATTTTCGATCAACCTTTAGGCTAAATTTATAAAAAAAAATACAATCTAGAAAGGGCATTTTCAATCTCACAGTTATTTTCTTTGGAGATTATCATTCTGCGGCCCGTACAACGTTGAGATTCTCCGTTGTTTTATTACGCATCCGTAATAGTACTCAATATCTATTAACCACATCCCGAGGTTTGGCTTTCTGCCACGAAATAAATCCATAAAAATAAAATATTAAGATTATAACGCAAAATTCTGTATGTCACTTGATAATGATAAGCAACATCCGAAAATCCACCTGATCTTTGTCTTGCAGATCACATCAGAAAATCCTGGTTTCCCGATGGATTCTCTCTTAGTACAGATCTAGAATTTACAATAATTATCATTATCTCGTAATCCAAAGGAAATTATTTGTGCCTAAATTTCTGTGTATAATTTGGAATAGAAACCGCGTAATTTCACGTAAAATGTAACTCGAATTGGCAGAAGGAACACCTTTTCCATCATTCGTGAACTGCTGACCAATTACCAATTCCCATTTTTGTGTTGCACGTATATTTCCTATTTTAAGTTTTTCTACTTGCTTATGTAAGATATACATGGTGGAATATTTGGAACGACCATATCTCTTCTAAAATTTCAGAAATTTGAATACTTTGACAGAGTGTTTCGTAGCCCTAAGAAACATCTAAACAATGGCCTGGATCCAAACCTACGTCAAAGGTTTCATAACAAATAAGTAAACCAACGATATCCAAATAACCATGGACATACACCTTTATCTGTCCATCGATCATAATAGAAAGGACGTCCACCAACTTTGAAACGGGTGTTATACTGTACTGGAAATGCATAAAGTTTTTTTTTCGGCTAATTTTACGGACTCCATCCAGTATGTTAACACTTCTTTCCAAAAAGCATTTTTAAATGCTTATCCGCATTAAGTCTACATACTGGGTGCCAAATACAACAATTCCATTAAAAAATCTTCCTCACATTTAAGTAAAACTAGCCACTGAGTGTTACCATCGTTCAATTACAAGCGTCTGGTCCGTCATTCATAATTCAGTCGTCGTCCATTAAAGAATATCCGCGTACATAATCCAAAGACATATTCCATGTTCAATATAACGGTATCAGCACTAAATTCAAAAAGACAATCATAGTATACATAAACATAGGCTAGTTTCCTGCAAGAGAGAAGCAGTCAACAGTTTTCAATGATGCCGGCAAGACATCATGATTTTCCAAAAATATCAGATCCGTATCGCTGATCAGTATTCTTAATCTATAGTATTCGTTGTAAAGTCGTCATCTAGAGAATGTTGTATCTTAGTATCTTACTTTTTCTTAAAGAAAGAATATCTTTCTTGACCACGTGAGTTCTAATGTTTGAGAAAAGCTATGGATGTTCGTCATTCGCAGGCCCGATCGCCTCAGTCTTGAACAATAGTGTTTCATTTCACTCAATCGGGGACGGCATCCCATATATAAATGACAATCAAATTTTTCATTTTTTCGGGACAAGAAGTGGAAATGCATGCTAAAAGATGGGAAAAATTCGACTTGTATGTTGTTTCATTCGACTATTCGCCAAGTAACAGTTTTCTGTTTTTCCAGATATTGCAGACAAATGTTCCAATATGGTTCGTCGGAATCTGAGACAGCGGGCAGAACCATCTTGTATAATAGTCGTATCATCTGCATATTAAGCTATTAAAACGTAATCCTTTTACGTTCTCGTTAGGCACGAAGCATAATTTCGAAAATTCCTACACATGAAATAAATAAATAGGGGGATAAGGATTCACCCTGAGTTTCAAGGACCTCGCTCTTTTTATTTCCAGCCAAAGAGCGAGTACTGTAGGTTAATTGTTTTTTTTTACGCTTTGACCGCCAAATGTTGTGCTGTTTCAGAGCAGCCAGGACAAGAATAGCTGTCAGTGATAAGGATATTACGTGGTTTGTGGCTGCTAACATTAAACACTGTTGACCGCTTCTCTCTTTCAAATGGCGAACTGCTTTATTTTCACTGTATTCTTGTTTGGAATTGATGCTATCCGTCGAACGTAAAAGGCCATTCGATTATTGCCGCGGAAATTCCTGGTTGATCATGGCTGAATAGTGAATGTTGGATTTGACGCAAATACTCCTTAATGGCAACCTACTTTGAACCAGTTCGTTCCATCAATATATTTATGTGGCAGTTAGGTTTGCTCGTGAGATTATTACTTCTGTTGGTGCAGAGTAAAATGTGCGTTATAAGCACAAAAAGGTGAAGAACAAATGCCACGCATTCATGTCACATCTAATACGTGGCAACATTCGAGGAGGGTAAACTAGCAATGGCATATATTTTACGGCGTAAATGTGTTGTGGGAAATAATTATGCCAATCCCGTGTAGAGTTGATTTCGATTCGGGTCTAATCTAACTTATGTGCCTTTTGTTTTCCTCAGGTAAATTATAAGATGAGAAATAATCTCTTCCGTTGTTATATTCCAGACCGTCTCCGTTACAGTATCTGTATTGACGCTGAGTGCAATATCATTGGAACGATGGTACGCTATATGTCATCCGCTAAAATTTAAAAGCACACTGAAGAGGGCTCGGGTCATCATCATTATTATCTGGATCATTGCTGTGGCTTCTGCTGTGCCTGAGCTGGTTGTTATTGACCTTTTCCGGAGCGTTCCTCGACACTTAACAGATCTACTAACATATTGTACAATGGCATGGCAGCCCGAACAACAGAAGATTTACCAGGTATTTCAGATGACAGCCTTTTACTTCCTGCCGCTGGCTCTGATGGGATTCTGCTATTCAAGGATTGCATTGTGTCTCTGGAAGAACGTTATTCCTGGTGCAGCTGAAAGTAAGATTACTTGTATTGTCCCCTCATTTAACGCAGAGTGCACAGACAATTTGTGTACTATAAACAGTTTTTCCCCTTTCACATGATGAAAATTATCAATGCGTTCTTTAGAATAAACCATAAACCGGTGAGTTTTCGCATTTGTTGAATATGGCATGTATTGATCAGCATGATCAGTGGTGCCTTAGAACGGCAATATATGTATGTAAAAAGTTGAAAAATGTCTGAAGTTATGCGGTTCTATATTGTGTAAATGTGGAGTATTGGCCGGGCCGGGAGTTGGCTTAGCTGACCGGCATTAATATGTGTAATTGTAATCGACAGGACAGAAAATGACGAACGATGGTAAATCGAATACAAATGCTCAACTGTTGGCTAGGAAGAAAGCGGCTAAGATGCTGATAGCTATCGTCATTATGTTTGCCCTCTGTTTTCTCCCAGTCTACACATATAACATATTAAAGTGAGTATACATTCGAGCAAATTAATGCCCAAATAATTCCATGAATTTGAGTTCGTTTCTCTCTCTCTCTCTCTCTCTCTCTCTCTCTCTCTCTCTCTTACATGTAATTATGCAAGAGTATGATCGGAATACTAAGCCTGGTTCGAGACTGCGCAATAAAGTTTTTTCAAATATCCCCCAAGCTATAGGAATGAGATAAGCCGGGATACCTCTACATGTTGAGAAATGATCCGTCTATAGCAGTGCGATAATAGGCCATCGGCACATTATTTACGATAATATTAACATCTTTCTTGTGATTTATTTCTGTTTCGTGTAGAATGGGTAAATTCGCACTCTTCTGCAGCAATAGTATTACATTCTGAGCGATGATTGGTTTAATCCATGCGTTTGTCCTTTTGTGACTCTAGAACGAACAACACGCGCGAGCATGGCGTGGAAATCATTTACTAAATTCTACCATCAAAACGGGAACATTTTTGAGACAAATTATTCGGCATCTGATTGGAGATAATTATCATGTTGCATGATAGAATGGAGTCGATTGCCGTTTTAGGGAATGTTATATTGTGAATACTATTCAGGAGACAACCTCGAGCGTCCATTCCTCTGCTCCATATACAAAGAGTCAGATCAGAATTAAGTATGACACTAAGTCCATCAAAATTATTTGTGTCATGATTAAAAACAGTTCATTCATTAGACACTATTATCACCAAACCCCAAGCAGCTATAAATAAAAGTATATATTTACACAAACAAGAAAAAGCGGACAGATTTCAACGTTGCCGGCATATATATTCAGTATTTCTTTATGCAAATGGGTTCCAAGAAATTTTCTGCAGTATATTAACTATGAACATGTTGCTCCAAAGAGTGCTTCAGGCATTATCGAAATAACGCTGAGACTTTCTCTATACGTTAGTTTTCGATATAAACCTTCCGGGAAAAATTGTTTTGTTGCTTTGCGTTCTACCCACAATGTAAAGCCTCATGATGACGTTCTCGTCAGTTCATTTGTCGCCTCTCTGCTCCACAGATATGCGGGGGTACTGCACAAGGCGGACGAAGCGTACATATCAATTTTCGCCCTTGTTTCTCACTGGCTATGCTATTTGAACAGTTCTATCAACCCGATCATATACAACTTCATGAGTGGTGAGTATGATGAATATGCCAATGTAAAACATCTTAAAGTGCGATGCAGAAATACTAGATCCGCCGTGACGGTACAATTATCCAACAAACGATTTTCAAGAGTAAACGGCAAGCCACCTTATAATGTGCTCTCTCTGATCCATTCTACTTTAGGAAGGACAATTGTTTCCCCAAAACTCGGGAGAGGCCATTAAATATATTCTAGGGAATTGAACTTCTCACAATATATCCTGGGTCAATCAAATAAAGATGAAAAAAGGAACGTTTTCAGTCACGCCCAAATAGTCGCCATTTTGAATATATCCATGATTCTCTGATCGGAGATGTATGTAAATTTGCTAATACAAATGACCGCGTATGATAAGCTGTAAAGTCTAGGTAATACTCCGTCCCCTTTCCCCCACCACCAGGCCTCGTAAGGGTAAATCAACCTGTGTCTTAAACTCATTTTTCTTGTTTCCTACAGCCAATTTCAGAAAGGAGTTCCAGACCTCGTGTTTCTGTTGCTATCGGATCTCGAGAACACAGAGGATCAGCTCGGGCGAAACAACGACTAACTACAAGTACACTACACAACTCAGTCAAGTCAGTCAAACCGACCAGACGACACTTTCCACGTGCACCATGGCGACACGCACATGATTTAAATAAATATTTCCAAAAATTAACCTTCTAGGGAGGGATATTCAAAACCATGTTCTGTGAGAGATAATAGATGGAAATGATGTTACATGGAATATCATTCTATGTCATATTTAACAAACTTTCTGAAAAACTTCTGTATATCTATAACTGAACAAATGTTCTGTAAGTTGAACAGAACGTTTTCTTCTGTGTAGAGACTTGATATTTGGCGAAAGGAGGACACTGCACCTCATTCGACACTGTTATTTCGTATATGGCTATATTCGAGACCAGGTCATGTCTGGCAGAATGAGCGTATGCATACATATAACTCGCGTTATAATCAAATCACTATGATAGACAATTTGTGCGTTTGTTCACAGAATTAATCCAGTGATGTTACCTTTGATCGTACCTGATATATTAGAAGAACGAGTTTTACTGTTATAATCTAGCGGAAACAACTCACAGAATTGTGACCAGTATGGCGGTCCAGATTAAATTGTCCTCAGTCGTATGAAAGTGTTTATATCTGGTCCCAGTCGTGTCCGTAGGTTTCCGCCCAGCACCCAGGCGTTTCCACACCAAGTCTGCTATGCTCGAGACTATATATCCATGAAGTAATGGGCAGTGTTCAGCTTAGGTTATCTCCGTTAATTGAGGCTTAAATGCAATTATTATTTATTCATTCACATTTTGAAGGAATGATTATTATTCCTGAGTCTTAATTTGAACCTACCTTACATTAGAATATCACAACGTCTTCGGCTTTTTTCGTTTGCTCTCACACTAGACCATGCCCAACGATATAATCGCATATATTTTGCCAGCTTTTCATCGTTACGGTATCAGCGGCTTAAACGATGTCGGTTTCAAAAACAAAAGGCAACATCTATTCAACAGTAATGTTAATGTCATGTTTGCATCGATATATGGGCGCTATAAGGCTGCCCATGTCCGGAATATTTTGTGTGTCATATGCATCCATGGTCACTGTTCAATTATTGCTACATGAATTCTTTGAGTTGCATAGTTATTTGAGTAACAGACATATTGGTACCTCGTGCTTGTATTGGTGTAACAACAAATGATTTGATTCACATCGTTTGTTATAACGCATGTATTTAACTCAGTGTGAAATTAAATTATTGTATTTGTAGCCGATTATGTTAATCAATGCGGAGTAAAACGCGAATATGAATTGCAAAAATCGCTTGGTTATATTATCACATGTTTCATACAGAAAAAAACACAAATTCATACATAAATATTTTTGTCATATTAAAAAGGGTGGTATTTTGAATGCTTGAAATGTTCATTGTAAAAAGGAATAACAGTGCTTTAACCAAATCGTCTACTTTATCTCTTTGCACGTTGATATTTATCGTTTCTAGCAATAAAACTCATACAAAATAGCAATAAATAAGTTAGTTGTATAATAAGATGCTCTATTGTCTGCCAAACGGAGCGACATTTTGAAATTTATTCTCGAAATGTTTAGGCAACACTCGCGCGTAGCAAACATCATCCCTCTTTTATGTAAACACTGTGGTTGTATTAGCAGGCTTGCTTTCCGGTGAACAAGTTATGAAATAAATGCTTATTTGTCACAGACTACGAAACATTATTTATGATCACGCTTGTTATATTTCTTCAATCTAAAAACTAGAGAGAGACTTTGAAAATATAACTTTGTAGGCCTATATACCATACTAGATAAAATTTCCATATTAGTTACGTTATGAACGCGTCCCCACGAAATCACTTTAGTTATGGCTGATATGAGAGATGATGGAATCACGGACACACATTGGAAAATCTCCTAGACAAACTGGCAAGAAGCTCTTTCATCCAAAACCACCAAACCATCAGTTGTACTGCAGCTCATAAGATGTCAACTGACGTCAATTTGGCAATCGAATATACGAGAGTATGCTGAGTTTATCTGAAACAACAGATTCAACTAGATCGTCTCGACTGTGCAATAGCAACTCAATACCCATTAGCCAACCATGATCCTTTAGAGTTAAGTATCGTTAAATCTATTTTAACCTATCACCATCTTAAGCCCTTCAACGTACATGTGTGTGTAAAATTAAATATACATCCATGGATGTTGAACAGTTATTAACTCTACCACATCGGGGCGGAGGGTGGGGGGTGGGGGGGGGGGGCGGGGGCAAAATGACCCATCTCCGGATCGACAAAACACTGAGTGCTGACACTGCGTGACTTTATAGTTTATTATATTGGGGACATTTTAAGACTATTTGTATGATAACCCCCTAGTAGATGATCATCGAAAAATTCAAGATGGCGGTCACCTGGGGTACCTGAAAAAGGAGGTTTCCATCATTTTTCTTTAAACCCTACCTTTTTCACATCAAATTAATATTTACTAATTTATGTCGCAGTTTTTACGGAGAAATTGCATAAACGAAGAGTTCGAAAAATCTGACCTAAAAAGACGTCACTGTGACGTCATCAAACCGGTCAGGGTGGACAGTTTCAGCCCCCTAGCTCAGGGGGTTAAAAAAAATAATTAGGGTGTGGGTCGAAATGGCCCCTCCTCAGGTCTGGCTAGATCCCAAAAGCCCAGGACAGATAGGGTTAAAACACGACACATCGGTCTCTTCGAAATGTTTACAATACTCATGTACTGTCCTGTTATTGAAATATAATCGCATGATATCTGTTATTTATATTTTGTTGCGCAGAATATTCGTTGATGAAAATGAGATTTCTCTTCCAGGCACATTGTCTGAACTGTTTCTCTTTGCCGTCAGCTGATCCAACTACATCTGAAGGTATGGTCTGTAGTAAGGAATGTCCGCCTCTATGATTGAATGTCACCTTTATCATCCAACTCTCATCATGTAAATCCAGGCAAATCAAATCGACAGAGGTTTTCCACGATATATGAGCAGAGTTAGTGTTAACAGCTTGCGGAGTTTCTAGTCTAGATGTCTTACCCAAGACAAGAAGCATTGCGGCCGTCGCCAACGTCTATATGCCAAGATGAATGATCCCTTATCTCCAGCTAGCAATATGTTTATTTCTAGGAAATTGCTATTGTTAGTGTCCCGTGAGCATGGTTGAATGGCTAAAATTATGACTGGTAAACAAATTCGTACTATTAGACACCCAAACGTTTGCAAGCTCCAAGCAAGCATGAAAAAAAATATCAAAGAAACATGAGCTAGATCCCTGTAGGAGAGGAGGGTTCAACAGTTTTCAATCACGCCAATTTAGACAATCATCCGTCTGTCTAGATCGTGGCATGGTGAACCAATTCCGGGTAGCTTAAGTAACAGAGTATTAGTTGCTAGATTGGTACATTTACACGTTTCTCTGTCACGATATTCTGATCTGCAACTTTTTATGAATGACTCAGTGCATTATAGTGGGGGCTGTTAGGGATATTTTGGTTCACATTCTTCCAAAAGCACCAAATTTGGCCCATATGTCGCCCATACCATACTATTTCGATTTTTGACGGGCGCCAAGACGGGCGCCCCCTAGGGCCGCCATATTCGGCGAAATTCAATATGGTCGCCATCCTGGTTATAGTTGAATAACTAAAAGGGCTAGAAATGTGAATAATAGCACTTTTTAGTGGTTTTTGGGTTCGGAGAATCTGATTGTGATCTTATTTCAACGATTTTAGGTCAAGGTAACCTTTAAGGTCACCCTAAAGGGCATTTTGGGGACAAATTCGCCATTATCAGTGGTTTTGGGGCAAGATATATAAACTGCCCCATTCTATTGGTTTCCAGGTTTGAGTAACCCGAATCTGGCCATATTTTGGCGATTCGGGGCAATATTTCATTTGAGAGTCGCGATAGACATCATCCGAACCAGAGGTCAATTGTAGGTATAACACCAAAAGAACCACAAATAATACCATAGAGGTTTGTGGCATTCTCCGATTCTGATCCTATTTTGAAGATTTGAGGTCAACCCATTTTGGGGTCAAAGGTCAAAGATCAACAGTTACCACTAAGAACAATCGAACGAAGAGTATTCAGGAACAAATTATATTAAAATACTCCGGAGATGACATCTGCTGACAAAATGCTATAACTATGCCGCTACGCCGCTATGTGTATTTAAATGTTCGAAATACAATACAAAGACCGCTTTAGCAACAATATACCAATGATTATTGGTATCTATACCTTCTGGCTTGCGCTATCAAGGAACTGTGAAGTCGGGTCGCACCCAGTAAGGCTGTGGAAGAGGGGTAGTGCCAAGGATTTGACGGACCGAGATCGGAACAAACGGTATGGACTGAATGTCACAATATTTCTTTCCAATGCCGAAGTCCACCAAGAGTTCCGATAGACCGAGGGTCTTCAAAGACCGGACGTCACTGTCCATCGTGCGAACATAGGCTGTTGTATGACCCTTCTCCGTGGCATGTGCTAGATGCAGCAGGACCCTAGTGTCCGCCTCGGAATCGTTGCACGGTTGAAGTATTGTGAGGTCATAACGCCTGTTGAAGAACACGGACTCAAAACGGGTACACAGAAGGAGCTTTCCGCTCATGTCAGTCTTGGACATCTGTGTGCTGATGAATGAGAACGGCTCCTTTTTGTTAACATCTTTTAAGAAGCCGCTGATCCCTTCATATTTCGGGATTTTAGGGGTTCAGGAAAAAGTATTGTGGCATTTCAGTCCAAACCATCTGTTCCGATCTTGGTCCGTCAAAGTCCGTGGCACTACCTCTCTTTCACAGCTTAACGGGGTGCAAGACGACTTCACAGTTTCTTGGATGTGGCAAAAAGAACGCCTGGGCAGCCTGTACAAGCATATCGGACCCCACCGACACACTAGTTGCTCTCACGCATGATCCTGACACTCTCGAGTCCGTGCATATGGAGCTTATAGAACGCTTCATCGTACTCATGTACAGCAAGGGATGTGATGCAGCCGGTGTCAATGAGGCCAAGCATCACCTCTTCACTACTGCAACCAGATCGCTGGAAAACATCCCATCTCCCAAGCCGCGCTTTTGCAGCATGTGAAGCGAGCGCTGCTGCAAGCGAGTTTCTACTGGAGTCGCTTCACTCCAGCAGGGAATCCCTGACTTCAATGAGTGGAGCTGGCACAAAGATTGCACCAGTGCATGGCAACCGCTATGGACCACTCTCAGCGACACTTCTATGGCATATGCCATTCTCATGCACTGAGGCTGACTCAAGGCATGCACGGGAAGGTGCATATGCAACTGTGCCGATGTCCGATACATGACCCTCTGCAAATGCGAAGGCAGGTGCGTTAATAACTTGGGCGATGATGACAGGTATTATTTATTGCTGGCATCATAGAGCGCAAGCCAGAATGCATAGGTAGTAAAAGTAATCATTGGTATACTGTTGCTTAAGTGGTCTTTGTTTTGTATTTTGAACATTTAAATGCACGTAGCGGCATAGTTATAGCATTTTATCAGCAGATGTCATCTCCGAAGTATTTTAGTAACATTTGTTCCTGAATAATCTTCTTTCGATTGTTTTTAGTAGCAACTGTTGATCTTTGACCTTTAATTCTCAAATGAGGTGACCATGACCTCAAATCGTCAAAATAAGGTCACAATCTAATTCTCCGATGCCGCAAAGCCCTATGGTATTATTTGTGATTCTAGCCCTTTTGATGTTTCCTATAATTGACCTCCGGTTGACCTCTGTTTCGGGGGACATCTGTCATGAACCTCACATGCAATATTGCCTCAAATTGTCAAAATATCGCCAGATTCGGGTTACTCAACCCCGAAAATCGATAAATTGAGTTAGTTTGTATATCTCGACTAAAAACCACTAAAAATGACGAATTTGACCCAAAAATGACCTTTAGGGTGACCTTGACCTCAAATCGTTGAAATAAGATCAGAATCAGATTTCCCGACTCCGATAACCACTAAAAAGTTGTATTATTCATGATTCTAGCCATTTTATTGACTGACCTCTAACCCGGGTGGCGGCTATAATGAATTTCGCCAATATGGCGGCCACAGGGGGCGACAACCTTGGCGCCCGTCAAAAATCGAAAAGGTATTGTATGGGCGACGTATGGGCCAAATTTGGTGCTTTTGGAAGAATCTGAACCAAACAGTCCCTTTTATGCCCTAACAGCCCCGACTATTAGGCCAAATTACGATTAGGATATAGCATGCCATGAAAAATGGGACAAATGTCGGTGTACTGACAAGAATTCACATATGCCCACAGACTGATGTTCTGAGTGCATTTTACCCAAAGACATGTGATCAATTGATTCATGTGATATTTTGTATCCCAGCAACAAATAGGTATATTACGAATAGCAAAAGATTAGGGATGTTTTGTCGGCATCGTTGCAACTTGTCGACCGCTTCTGTGTTGCAAGTAAATAATTTATCGCATATTTATGCGCTGGGGGTTACGTAACCTCAACGTTCAACATTTGTCACTCACTCAATCAGTTTTTGAGCTTGGTGTAAAAGTTAACGTGGTTTATTTGAAACTCAAGGTCAAGGAGGGAATTTTTTTCTTCCAACAAGTACTAAATAATTTTAAGGGGAAGTAGGTGGTTTTGCATTCGCGACTTAGTAAAACAATCCACAAACCCGAAGGTGAAGACTATTACAGAATCAAAATGCCAAATTAACTCTCCCAATTTCCTCGAAATTAATGACCAAAGTGCATCAAGTTCATTCAGTTTGCCTCAAAACGGCAATGACTTAATTTGCTTTTATGGATAAGACATCTGGAAACAAAGTATCAGTCGGTTTAATTACACTTGATTACAAGTATCAAACGATTACAATTTCGACATTGTAAACTACCTATTTTCTGGACAATAATATTCCAGTGGGACCTGCATATGGCATAGCGATATCATGACCACGCCTTGTCGCATTTGCTATACCGTGTTGAAAAGGTGACGATTTTAGTCAACCTCACAAAACATTATTGCAGAAAATTATAATACAGGGCTATGCCACTAAGCCCCTGCACCCAACGTGTTTCAAATATGGAGATACATGCAGATATAACCTTTCGACGGTAGCGTGCAAGATCTAAGGCGTTACATCTCGTAACGTGTGATTAATTCATCTTAACTCGGGGCTAGGGGTCGTATGGACCCCTGTACTTCAAAATCTTCATGGTGTCCCAAGAACATGCACAAGCAATGCTTGACTGAGATATATCATTTTCGAGATAGCGAAAATCATATGGCTTAAGAATACTGATCAGCGATATGGATTTGCTATATTTAGAGCATCCAGGTGTCTTGTGAATCGCTTCTCTCTTGCAGGAAACTACATGTAGCCTATGTTTATGTATACTAAGATTTCTGGGTTTTTTCTTGTATTTGGTGCTAATGCTGTTATATAAAATAGTAGGTCTTTGCATTATGGATGCGGAAATTCTGTAATAATAATAATAATAATAATAATACTTTATTTCAGACACGGGTCCATATATACATAGAAAACAAGATTACATAGTGGTATGTAGTGCCGATAGGCACTACTTAGAGGAATACAACAGTTTCTGCCATTTATCGAGCAGCACAGAATGTACAATAAGGTCGGATTTAAGTATAGTACACAGTATCAGATTTTCGCTGGACTCAATTCTGCTTTTGAAACAATAGACAGCTTTCCTCAATATTTCGCCAAAGGAAGGGATGCTGTTGACAGCAAACATAGCACTGGCACTACAACTATATCTATAATGAAGCAGCCATCGAAATGCGTTGTTGTACATAACTTTGATGCCGTTAAAAACAGTAGTGGTATGAGTACTCCAAAGTTGACAACAATAAACATTACAGAAGTATGCTCTAAAAAGACTTTTCTTAACACCAGTCGTACAATCACGGAATTTCCTAAGAAGCACATTAGCACGTACGCAAAGCCTTCTCTTTTGCGATTCGATATCCGCATTATCTGACAGATCACACGTAATAATATGGCCTAAGTAGGTGTAGCAATTGACATATTTCAATAACTCCCCACCCAACTTAACCGGAGGAGGTAAAAAATCTCGATATCGCCTTGGCGATAAAACCATACACACGGTTTTCTTAGTGTTGAAGACAATATCATGCGACTCTGCGTAAGAAGAACAATAGTTTAAAAGACTCTGCAAGGCTTTGGCGGAGGGACATATGATACACATATCATCAGCGTACAGCAAATGATTCACAAATAATCCAGAAATATTGCATCCCACACCAGCTTTAGATAATGACAAGTCAAGGTCGTGTAAGTATATAGCAAAAAGACAGGGAGATAAGATCCCACCTTGTCTGACACCATTCGTTACCTTAAACAATGAAGAGACAGTGGAGCCCCACTTGACGGCAAACAATTGAGTATTGCACCATACATACAGTATATTGATAAAGCACATCGGCAAATTTCGATCAATCAGCTTTTTGAGAAGAGTCCAATGATTGATTCTATCAAAAGCTTTGCTAGCGTCTAAAAAACATACAAAAACAGGGCTGCCATTGGAACGATAAAAATGTACAACTTCCTTAAAAACATAGATACATTGATCAGTAGAGCAACCGGATTTAAATCCAAACTGAAAATCGGAACTATAGAGCTGCGCCTCACACTTCTGTAGCACATATAATTCAATAACTTTGGATAGAGCAGTGGCGACAGCAATAGGTCTGTAATTATCTGATTTGGTTATGTCGCCCGATTTATTTTTGACAATAGGGTTTACAACTACATATGTCAGTTCTTTAGGGAGACACCCATGGAGGAACATAGCATTGAAACATAATGACAGATGAACATATAAGGCATCAGGTGCAAACTTGAGATGCTCAGCGGACAGACCATCAATACCAGCGGATTTATTACTCTTCATATCACGAATAATAGCACGAAGATTGTCTGGTGAAATAGCAGACACATCAGAAGATCCGTTTCTGTAACTTGCCAGAGCATCTAATACCTCGTGTTTGTGTTTTTCAGTGGAGACACAATTAAGAACGTGAAAGAATTTATCCTTCCATAGGTTGACAATGTCACTTTCACCCTCAGCATGGTCAATTCGATCTGGTAAACTCATATGTTTAGCGTTGGAGGTCCTAACCTCCTTCCAAAAGTCGTCATATGAATTATCAGACAAGGCTTGTGCCATCTTATCAGAGCGAATATTTATTTCCTCTCTCTTGCAAGCACGCAGGGCATATTTGAATTGCCTTCTAGTACGGCGCATATAATCAGCGATAGGCCCACATCGTGGGCTACCGTGTTCCCTCCACATAATAAAGCTTGTTCTTGCATGAGCGTGTAATAGACTACGGCTGTATATAGAATGGCGGACTAGGCGCTTGTATAATAAAACCCAGCTATAAATACTTCCGGACAACATAAGACGTCCTCGGATAGTTGGAAAAATGTCTTCTGTTAATATGGACAGTTTCACGGCCTCAAAACCTAGAAATAACAAGCAGCCAGAGGATGCTAAGTCCCCCGCCGAAATGGCAGCAATATTTGTTAGCATTGTTGGTCTCGGGGATATACATGAGAGAGGCAACTGCTACTTCATAGGCGTTGGATGCGGAAGGGTCTTTCTGCCTTCCCAAGTTTCAAAATCAACTCAGAACGGTTGACTGAACGTTTTTGTGTTTCTGTAATATAGTTTCCATGCAGTGAAGCATGGAAACTAAGTAACCCAGAAGCGACCCCAAGTGACATCTGAAAGCATATTATCTGCAAATAAAATTTGACGAGAAGCTGAATGGGAAGAATCTGACAAGGGGTTATTGCCCGGAAACTAAATTTAGATTTGTATGCACAAGTGTGCGAAACACAATCCCAAATGACATCTTATGGCATATGAATACCAAATTTCAGAAGAATCCGATAAGCAGTTGTCAAATTATTACCAGAAACAAATTTCAGATTTTTTCACCAGGTGTCGCCATCAGTATGCAGAAGCAGGTGAAATACAATCCCAAGGGACATATCATGGCATGGTATCTGCATACCAAATTGGAGAAAAATCTGACGAGCGAAATCAAATTTAGATTTGACACGAGGTGGTGCTACCTGTAACTGTAAGCACAAGTGAGCAATCCCAAGCGACATCATATGTCATGATATATTCATACCAGATTTAAGAAGAATTTGACGAACGGTTCTCAAGTTATTACCCGGAAACAAATCTGGTATTTCGCCACCAGGTGGCACCACCTGTAAGTAAAAGTGAGCGAAAGGCAATCCCACGCAACATCTCCTGGCATGATACATGCATGCCAAGTTTGAGGAGATTCCGATGAGCAGTTCTCAAGTTAATGGCTGAAAACAAATTTTGATTTTTACAACTGGTGGCGCCACCTTTAGGCGCAAATGGGCGAAATGCAATCTCAAGCGACATCTTAAGTCATGGTATTACCCGGAGACAAATTTGGGATTTTGCCACCAGGTGGCGCCACCTGTAAGTGCAAGTGAGTGAAAGGCAATCCCATGCAATATCTCCTGGCAAGGCTGGCATGGTACATGCATGCTAACTTCGAGAAGAATCCGATGAGCATGCAGTTCTCAAGTTATTGGCCAAAAACAAAGTTCAGATTTTGTCATCAGATGGCGTCACTTTCTGAGCAGAAATGGATAACGCAATCCCAAGCAACATCTCATGGCAAGGTACAATGTATATGCATGCCTAATTTGGGAAGAATCTGATGAGCAGTTCTCAAGTTATTGCCCGGAAACCAAATTTCGAGCAACATTTCAAAGCGTTTCAAAGTTATTGCTTGCACCACAAAAGAACGGAAAGAACCCTAGTGGCACCAACTACAGGCAGGTCTTTCTGAAACTCAATACCAATCAACATCTTGTCACAAGGAATGCATATGCCAAATATTGAAGAAACTAGATACAGTCGATCGAATACGATTGGAGGCATGCCTTTTGCATCAGTAGTAAAGGAAACAGTCATTATTTGTGAAAAAAGTAAAAACGTAAAACTTAGGAAAAACATCATTAACATGGCCCCATAAGATGCCTTGAGGGTAGGTACCCACATACCAAATTTAAAAGAATCCATTGAGGTCCAACAGTTACTGTCCGGAAATGCAATTTTACCTTGGCCTTCAGGTAGCGCCATGTGTAGGCAGATAGGCATAAAAAAATAATCCCAACCGAGGCAAGATCCCTTGGCATTGGAAATAGAAAATGTTAACTTGTCCTACAGGTGGCGCCACCTATGAGCAGATCGACAAGAAAAACAATACCAAGTGAAACCTTCAGGTAAGGTAGATGTATACCAAACTTGGAAAGAATTCATTCAAGTATTAAAAAGTTATTGTCCAGAAACGTAATTTTAAATTTGCCCCCAGGTGGCACCACCTATATGTGGATCGGCATAAAAACAATGCCTAAGGAGAAATTGAGGCGAGGTACCTACACACCAAGTTTGCAATGAATCGGTTCAGGTTTTCAAAAGTTATTGTCTGGAAACACTTAACTTAGCTTTCAGGTGGTCCCGCTATCAACATGAAAAACATTCTCAAGCCAGCTCTTAGGCAACGTACCACCACACCAAATTTGGAAAGAATCCTTAAGGTTTTCAAAAGTTATTGTCTGGAGATGCAACTTTAACTTGGCCCGAGGTGGCGCCACCCAGAAGCGGATTGGCACGAAAAACAACTCCAAGCAAGATCTATAGACAAGGGACATATTTACCAAATACAAAAACATGGGTCTGTGCCTGATAAATTGAAACCTTTTGGAGTTGCAATTATCCCAATATTGCAGACAACAAACAAATTTCAGCTTCTGCCAAGATATATTGGAGATATATATGCTCAAACACAATATATGAGGATCGGGCGAGGCTAGTTTGGGAGATAGAGGGTGCGGCTCGGCGCCCTGGGGATGGGGACATGCTCTTCTTGAGGGTAGTGGTAGGTGTGCTGACACGAAAGCCATAGAAAGCTCCCTGTACATGAAACAACCACACTGACAACTGCATGCCATCATCTGTCAGTCCGAAAAACCACAAGGTGGAATTCAATTCAATTCAAGAAATTGATCATATGCACAGTGTGCACCCAAACTTTAGGAACTCAGTTGTAATTAATATAGTAAGTTACACAGTGTGGGCACAAGTGTTTCCTGTAGAAGCTTTAGGATAAATCATATGATGTGAGATACAATTATTTGATAGCAAATTGAAGGAAATGTTGTCCTTCATTTAAGATGACACGAAATTCAAAAAAAAAAAAAACGGGTTCGATATTTCATGTTATACATCTGAAATAAAATATGGTTGTGCAAAAGCTTTAGGGTAAATCATATGATGTGGATTACAATTATTTGATAGCAAAATTGAACGAAATGTTGTCCTTCATTTAAGATGACACGAAATTCAAAAACCTGGGGTTCGGTACTGCGGGATTTCCCCGCCAGTTATTTCATATTATACTTCTGAAATAAAATATTGTTCATGCAAAAGGTTTAAGGTAAATCATATGATGTGGAATAGAAGGACTGGACAGCAAATTTAAGAAAATGGTGTCCTTCATTTAAAGCGACATGAAATTCAAAACTGACAGCGAGAAGCGGAAGAAAGAAGAAAAAATGACAAACGCATTTAGGGATGCCTAATTATTAGACAAAGCATTTAGAAGTTATCGCTTGTGAACAATTTGAATGGAAACCACGGACATGCACAGAAGATTGGAACAAGACCCAGTGGCGTCACCTTCAGGTGGATCTTGCTGTAACGCAATACCAACCCATGTCTGGTCACAAGGAGTATTTATGCTAAAATTTGAAGGAATCCGACAAAGCTTTTGGAGGTTATCGCCTGTGAAGACTTTGAACAGACATCCACAGACACAAAGAGAGCAAGATACATTTTAACTGAAACGGACACGAAGAAGCGAAACTCAGTGGCGCCACCTTCAGGCAAATGTTACTGAAATCCAGTACGCAACCACGTCTTCTCACAAGGAATGCGTATGCCGAATTTCGGAAGAATCCAAGAAAGCGTTTGGAAGTTATCGCTTATAACTGACATCCACGGACACAAAGAAGCAAGATCCATTTTGACCCAGTGGCGCCACCTTCAGGAAGATGTTGCTGAAATGCAATACCGACTGACGTCTTGTTGCAATAAATGCGTATGCCGAATTTCGGAAGAATCCAACAAAGCGTTAGGAAGTAATCATTCGAACAGACATGCACGGACATCCACGGACATGCACGGACATCCACGAACACATAGAAGCAAGAACCATTTTAAAGTCCCCCGGCCGCGTTGTGGCGAGGGACAACTAGGTTTTATCCTTCATATAGCTAGATAACTTGAGACAGATTTTGGTTTGAGACTGACCAACAATCAATGGACTACATAATTTGACAGCGATCAGTGAATTAACGCTGCAAGAGATCAACCAAAAGTCGCATTTTCTTCTTCTTGTACATTTTTCTATCTATTGCCTAAATCTGCTCTTGTTATCTGCTTTTTTTTAAATAATCACATATGGTGCATTGGTTTTTCATTGAAACAACAGGATGCCATTTGACCAGGGTTAATTTTCGGATCGCTTTCCACAGTGAAGTGATATGAGCATATGACTTTTCCGCATTTTGAAATATTAATGTTTCTAGTACAAACGAACTCTTTAGTGCTTGAAACGATGAACACGTTGACTACCTGGGATTGGACATGTATAACTTAGTAGTCATGGCAAACAAGTATATAATATTCCTTCTAAAAACGATATCAATGAACTGCTAAGAACAGTTGAGTTAGAAGCTAAAACATGATGCATCTTGATATACGGTGAAAGGATACTAGCTGCTGCCCATTCAAAGTCTACTCATCTCACTTGTCATTCTTAAAACAAGCATGTTGATGTTAATCCGCTCTAGCTCCATGCTCCCTATGTGATCATGTAGTATCAGATAACACGTTTGAGCTCTTGCTTGAAATCTGTCAGCATCTCGTGTACTTCAGTTGTTTTCTGTGTTGGAGTAAATTTACTGATTTACTGAAATGTACAAGCGCATTGTCCTTCAGAGATTTAATTATTCTATCTTGCTACCATAGATCGCCCTATTATCCGTTTGAGATTTATATATTCGTAGGTACGTATCTTCTAATAACTCTGAATAACCACCACTATGTCAGGAACATGCAGAGAGAGAGAGAGAGAGAGAGAGAGAGAGAATTACGGTCTAACGTCGCGGTCGGCAATATTGCAGTTATATAGCGACAATCAAACAAAATTGTAAGTATTTCAACAAAAATAAGTCAACTCCGCAATCCAGAAGTAATCAACACAACACACCAAAAACATTTACTTGCGTCAAAACTAATGCAACAAACCGATTTCTCTCAAATAACCTAAAATACAGTCTTCCTTTCACCGACTGCAAAGATCTTCTAAATTAGCTGCTTGATAAAAGAATCTCTTACAATCTTAAAATCTATACAGTCGATTGGAATATGTTTCACTGTGAGATGTTCGTGGCATGGAATACACCTTGGGGTTGGTTCCTTTTCAGTAAATGTTCGTGAGTTAATCGGGTATGGCGGATTCCACATCGCCTGATCATGGCTTGACCGAAACGTTTTTGGCTATTCAGATGAATATATTGTCAATGACATTCCATATGGAAACCCTTTATGTAATGTTATGATCATGATAGGATCAATACTATTATTTTGCTCCATTTCATTGGAATTAACGAAGTATATATACAGTTCGAGCACATCTGGAGATCATGTCCGACATCCATCACAAAACGAGAATCTATCCCGGCATTTAGAAACATACACTAATTCATAATGGAATAACTTTCGGAATGAGGCCAATACTATGTTTTATGGATTTTGACTCAGCAAAACGAAAGGCCCCAAAACACTGAATGATTACAGTTTTTTTACGCAGAATGTCCTTAATTTTCACCGACCCCCCCCCCCTCTCGCCTCGTTAATAATGACCGTTCCCTATCACAAACAATATAGTTGAGCTTCTCTTGGAGGGGATACTCTGATATAGAATCGAATGGCTCTTAATATAACTGTATCCTTGATGAAAGGTAGAAAATGATATTTTGATGCAAATAATTTTGGCACGTACGTTTTGTTGGCACGTTCGTCTGCTTATATGTATGAGCTATCAACACTTGGATGAATCAGCTTTTAATAATTCAAATCTTCCGTTGCTCTAAATAGCTCAAACAAAATGAGGAAGCGTGCCAATGTCGAATTGAGCCGATTAAAGAAACCAAAGAGATCCGAATAAACTTTCGAACTGATACCTGTGTAAGTTATCCTACCTGTCTAATTCAATCTTTATGGGATGCTGTGAATAATAGCAGTTACAACACATATAAGAGAAGTGGGAAGAGGTGCCGACATACTGACATAGCCACAAGACTTCACAGTATAGTCTTCTGGTTAACCTATCCTAAAGCACATACCAAGAATCGAACGATTCGTTATATGTGTTGTATCTCAGGTACGCTCTTATTGTACCTGTTCATGTGGCAACATGGGTAACATGACCACACGACCCGTAGCACCGGCATAAGCGGTATTAGATACTCTAATGCTCTGACAACTCGTATATTGGTAATTGGTGAGCTGTGTCTAGCTTCATGAGTTCAAAAAAACTTAGGCTATATTCATCTGAACAGCCCGAAACGTTTTCATCAGGCCGAATCGGCCATACACGATTAACTCACGAACATTTACTGAAAAAAGTCCCAGGTGTATTCCATGCCACGAACATCTCACAGTGAAACATATTCTTATCGACTGTATAGATTTTAAGATTGTAAGAGATTCTTTTTATCGAGCAACTACCTCAGAAGATCTTTTTGGTCGAGTGAGAGAGGACTGTGTCTTAGGTTATTTTTATTTTTTTTATTTGTCATATTTTAACAGCATACTCCATCAGTGCCTGGGCGCTGTTCTCCCTGCAGTCGCTGCATAAATAAAAAATACATCTTAAAACAAATACATAGGTCTACAATGTTAATATAAACATAGGCAGTGTCTAACGGACACATTACTCACAACATTGCAGGATACATAATATATCATAAAATACATAAATATTTTAAAAATGTACAATAAAATGATAATAATTGTCAGTGTTCTGTATCATGCCATTTTTACATTATTCTGCATTATGTTTGACATAGAGCTCGTACGTTGCTTTCGTCTTGAAAGCCTCGATATTGTCACAGTTCTTGTAGTCATCACAAAGAGAGTTAAATACCGTGGCACAGGAGTACGAGACACTGCGTTTGCCATTTTCTGTTCTTTGTCGTTCTCTATACAATCCATTATTGGCAGAACGTCTAGTATAATAAGCGTGCACAGTGTTGGTCCGCTGAAACATTTCGCACAGATAATCGGGACACCAACCATTAACTGCCTTAAACGCCAATTTACACTGTGATAGTTGCCATCTCAGTTCTATAGGGGTCCAACAAATTTTCTTATATACATCTACACTTGGGGTGTCCATTGGAAGGTCGAGAATAACTTTACCCGCCCGACGATGAAGTTTACATAGTACGTTTTTATGTTTCTCGAATGTGTTGACCAGATGCTACTGGCGTATTCAAAATGTGGTAAAAGAATAACATTAAAACGCATTTTTCTATAATCAAGCGATAGCCATTTCTTAATTCGAGATAGAACAGCAATTTTCTACGAAATTTTAAGTGATATTTTCTCTATATGCTTACAAGATTTTAGTTGGCAGTCAAATCACATACACAGGTACTTAAATCCTGACACACATTCAATGGATGTATCATCAATCTTAAGTTTTAACGATTGATTTTGTAATCTAGGCTGAGTTCCAAATAGCATACTTTTTGTTTTCGAAACTTTCAGAGATAGTCTGTTAACTTGGAACCATTCCTTAATACATATCAATTCGTGGTTTAACACATATTCTATGTCTGCTGCAGTTTCACCTTCTACAAGTAGAGCGGCATCATCGGCATACAACATGATGTTTGAACGTTTAGAGAGTAAATTGAGAGTAATCGGTTTGTTGCATAAGTTTTAAGGTGTGTATGTTTTAATGTGTTAGATTACTTTTGAGTGATTAACTTTTGTTTGATCGTCGCTATATTCCTGAAATATTGCTGAACGCGACGTTAAACCTTAATTCTCTCTCTCTCTCTCACTCTCCCTCTAATTTGTCCAACTTAGCCGGATGGAGGCTGGGTGGGCGAGTGTGGGGGGCGTTGTGGTTGTGAACAAGAGAGCAGAGGATGAATTCTATTATTACACACAATCCGACTTAGTATTATGATAAGGATGGCTTCACTCGAACAGGTATGGCGGACGATGAACGTTTGTGGACGGTGAACATGTCTTTGTCAAACTCGACGATATAACTTACACGAATGAATGCATGTCACTGTTGGAGTTCGTATGAATGTAGTCATTTCTTTATCTTGCTGTTGTTTTTATTCGTAATTGAATTGACAAAAATTGCGCAGCTGTCGAACCGTGGGCCAAGTTTCACGAAGACGAGAAAAGCTTTGCCGTGTTCAGTATGGCATTAACAAATTATATTTCGTTTGAAACACACGCAAACGACAATCGAACATCAGCGAGAGAAATACTGACAGTACGGAAGACAATCGACGGATTTGAAATATTAAAAACATGAAATTGTCTCACTGGGAATGATCGATACTGCTCGCAGTTTGATGCAATTTTTCTTCAAATATCGTAATATTGTGGAAAAAAGCGCTCTACCTCAATGATAGCTGCAGGAGATAGATGCTTCATCATGAATAACGCATGTCAAACAGAGAAACATGCGTGTTAGACAAATATATATTTTATAGAGTGATTGTTAAGTGAGGAAATCAAACTATAAAAACATTGTCCTATCGGAAGAACAACGTGCTCTGTTTCTTCAAATACGAACTATTTTGGTGCGTGTCGCTGAAAATATTGATCCTGTAGATAATTAAACAAATGACCTTAGACATACCATGTATACATTTGTGGTATAATATTCACATATATCAAAGTAGTTAATGACGTTTGCTGTCAGTTGCACTTTTATCGTTAACCCTACCTGACCTGGGGGGGGGGGGACTGAGTGCGCTATCTCCGGAACGACAAAAAATGGAGAACTGAAACTGCTTGACTTTATAGTTTGTCATATTGGGGTCATTTTGAGCCTATTTGCATAACCCTCGAGCAGAGGATCATGGGAAAATTCAAGATGGCGTCTCCAGGAAAGTGATGTTTTGTCATATTTCTTCAAAATTTCTGCTTCTTCGCGATGAAAAGTAGGCAAAAACTATTTTATTTCAGATCACATTAATATTTACTAATTTATCATGCAGTTTTTGTGGAGAAATTAGATAAATAACAAATTCGGAAAACCCAACCGAAAAATCGACCAAAAATGTCGTTTTTGAAGATGACGACACTGTGACTTCATCAAAGCGGCCAACTTGGATTTTTTTTACATTTTCTGGTAGAGCTTGACGCAAGGGTATAGTGTGGTAAGTTTCAGCCCTTAGCTCAAGGGGTAAGAAAAATAATTAGGGGGGTCATTTCACCCCCCTCCCTCCCCAGGCCAGGACAGGTTCCAAAAAGCCCAGGCCAGATAAGGTTAAAACAGCCAATCTGAAAACGACAGACGAAGTATGCAAACAACTAAACCGTTCAAAAAAAAAAAAATCCTGTCTACTTTTGCACGTATTCTTTGCAACTCTACAGTTTTTTGCTTTTTTGAATCCAAATGCTCTAAAATCATTTTTCGCGGAAGAAATTGCTTGCAATTCTGAGAAGATGCCGTTTTCTGCATCTAAATACAACAAACGGGTGCGGAGTTGCAAGAACTTAAGTCAGACATGATAATCTGGGATTTGAGGATGCCACCAAGTAAATTCAAGCTAACATTATTCTAGAATATTCATATTACTCCCGAAGCCAAATCTCACATATGGATCTAAATAAGGGTTTCGTTGCACTCCCGCGTTAGTTTGATCATTGTTTATGGGGGATTATCCTTTAGGTGCGGTGTATCACCCAAGCCATCGTCTGTAACCAAGTCGACTACAAAACAAACCGTTATATATTTGAGCGTTATGATGCAGCAGCCTTGGCTAGAGAATGTAACCTACAAATATAAGAGATTCCATTGTGTAAACATTGGTTTCATTTGATCAAAGACACACAGATTTTCGAGTTCTGTCTCATGACGAGAGCTAAATAAATTATAATCCGTTGTTTTATATAGACCGGTGCCCTTTTTCTGTCTTCAACATTCTGTAGGATTTATCTCTAAATACTAATGGCGATATCCATCTTGTTCCACTACAACGGCCTTAATTATTAATCAGTGTATCTTCAAACTGTTTCCGAAAATAATGCATGGAGTGACACAATGATGGGACTACTCTGTATGGATTCGAGTCATTTGGTTTAGATTTATCCGATATTTAGAATAGCCATGTCGTCAAACCAAGCCGTTTGAAGGCATAAGGATACGATTTATTCGAGTTTTCGTGTTTTTGGGGTATATAACGGAATTACTCCTCTATATACTCTGGTATTAAAACCAAAGTATAACTCTATGAATAAATTATGAACAATCATTAGTATCGGCATTGAAGAGCATCATCAACTTTCTCAGGTCCAGAATTTTTGCAGAAATATAGCTATGGAAAATTGTATTTCTTCCTACTCGAACGCTAAGGAACGTTGGTGATGCATTAGGAATCAGATATCTTCCTTTCGTATACAATTCTCTGATGTGATCTTTGGTTACTCAATTCTTTATTTTAGACTTCTGTCGGCAAAACGTTTATTGGTCTCTTATTGGTTTTCAGAATCGGATACTTTTTACATATAAGTCTCGGTAAAGTAAAGATATCCATCAGTTAACTGTCGAAATACACATTTACCTTGGTTTGCGTCAAAAGCTGACCATGGATATTGTAAAACTATAGTCTACTTGATGAATATCACATTCTTCACTGTCATGGAACTGACGCTTCGTTTAAAATAAAAGCCTTTAGTCCGTCATTCAATATCCAGCCATCATCCATTAAGGAATTTCCGCATCCATAATTCAAAAACTTATAATTCGTATAACATCCACATCAAAGCTAATTCGGATGGTGAATATTGTGAATAGGCAAAGGAATACCTGTCATTTCCTTCAGTTCCATGCTTGGAGCTGTAGATGTACATTTTGTGTATACTACACCGTGTTATATTTCCAATTTACATTGCCAAACAAAAACAGAAATTCCAATGCCTTCCCAAAAACTTGCAGAAAGTTAATTGACAAAATAGTTACGAAAGGGAAGATCCAATATCTAAAGTGTATTTCTCAGTTTTCATGCCCATAAAAAAGATTACAATTGCTAAACTCACACGTTATAATCATGATCAAAACTAAGCTCAAACCCAGGGTAGCATTGTCTAGCGGTGTTATCTTCCGACAAGGTAATTTTCAAAACGTTCTTCTGTCCCGTTTTCCAAAATCTCAGACCTGTCTTCGTGAACTATTATATATCTGTGATTATATCGTCTTAGTGTATCGAGATCGCAGACCATCCCGGCATGGTCACCATTTCAATTCTACCCATGATTCATTGCAAACAAGATTGAGCAACAACACAACCCCCAGGGCTAGATTAAGTCGTCTCGTATTCATTTCAGTCAACGTTTTCCACACCTCCTCTGCTGAGGGTATCAAACTTAATTTACCCATGCAAAATTCAGCATAATCCAATTCCCACAATGCAATTTCTAGTGGACAAGAGACCATCCTCCATAATGTAGACTTGAATACTCCGTACCCGTCCCTAGCAGGGACTACTGGGACCGTTCGTTCAAAATATCAGCTAATAAATGGACGGCGTTGGAGTGCGATACGCCACTTTGCGGGATCTCGGTATATTTCGATGAAGACCGAGTTAATGTGGAAATAGGGCGGAGGACAAACGCATTGAAGTTTCGGGCGAAAACGACATGGGGGCGTCTCTTACGTAAAAACAAATACAGATACGAACATGTATCAACAATTCAAACCAATCAGAGGGAACGAAATAAACAACACATTGCCTGGCGTTTAAATCGCTAGAATATGGGAATATTCGGAGAGGTCATAAGGTCAAGCGTGCTGTTAGGAAGCCTATTAATAAAAACGGCTGGCCTTCGTCCTGGCGAATTCGCCTTTCATCATTATTCGGAGTCACATAAGTCACTGGTCACCCCCAATATAACCGGGATATCATGTAGTCTAGTGGTCGTCTCGATATAAAAGAAATGTCACGTACTCCACTGTCCACCCGAAGAGAATAAAATGCCACGTACTCTACTATTCGTCTCGTCACGTTCTTTACTATTTGTGCCAATATTTCAGGGCTGTCACGTGTTCTACTATTCGTCCCTACATAAGGTAGATGGCTGGTACTGTAGTATTAGTCCCATCGCGGTTCATTATTGACAGTCAAAACGTGGAAGCAAAATTATCACTAATCCAAGTCGCGTCCTTTATATGTCAATAAGTAAGTATTATTGCAGAGAGACTCGATAGTAAAGTTTTATGTATTGCTATTAGCGAGAGATTGTTGTAGCTTAGTGTCACCATTGTTCGGAAGAGCATATGCTAAAACGATAAGGGCCAATACCATTTGCATACGATCAAACATGACATATTCGAACATTGGTTGCAATCATTGCTTGTAGAACACTAATTCGCAATTATCGAGCATATTCAACCAAATATATCTCTCGCACAACATTAACGTCATGTTAATCTCAAGCTGTGAGAAGGTCACTCGAAATATATGTTCAGAACTTGAACTAGCGATTGGGGAAACAAGACTCCCAACCGCTGGCAATTGATCATTATGTCAGTTTGACTAAAATTAGACATGTTGTTAAAGAGTTTAAAACATAACATATGAGTCAGATACCGAAACCATCCTAGTCCTTGGGATTTTTAAAGACATTGTTTTAATACAAACATGTGGTGTGGATTTGCTCGTTGACCCACAAATTATCTGCTTATGGAATAATGTGCTGACATGTCACAAGATTTTCAACGCTATCTTTTTCATATCACAAAGTTTGGTTCCTATCTAATCTTATTATCAAAACAGAATCACACATATTATTCCATTCAAACAGCTTAATGCCACCAGACAATGTTTGATTCCCTGAGTGTTACCGTGTTATTAGCTGTCGATGGTGCACTAAGCTTACCATTCTTTTTCTGCATTCCGAAATATAAATACTTTGTGTACAACTGCACCCTTTACTCCTTGTAATGATGGATACTTTCTCCAAAACTGAGACTGGACAAGTTTTACTTAGCAGCCACGAATGAACAAGAAAGCAATGCGTGTAATCCTTTTACACTGATATCCAGGAACTCCTTCAGCATACTTTAGCCCGCCGTTAAAACAGGATGCATCTTGATTTACCGTTGAAGTGTAACTCCTTCCATCCAAGCATTAGGGTTTCACCGTAAGCCAGCGTCCTCATTATCCTTCGTAGCTTGAGTCTAATCTGCTTTATCTCCGTGTTTGCTATGGTCTCTCTAAGAGTATCAGCTGACAGTGCTGGACCTTTGCTTGGAATCTGCTGGTATACTGTGTACTTGAATGTCTTCTCGGTTGGATATAATTTACGGGTTACATTCAAGCGTTATCTCCCTCATTGTGTCCACCAGAGATTGTATTATTCTAAGTATCAGCCATAGATTGTCAGATTATCAAATTGAGACTAAAATGATTGTGTAGCCTATGTATCACAATAGCTCGGAATAACCGCTACTATAACAGATCTACGACAGGCGATTTCTTGTCAGTATGCCGGCATTTTTTCCACCGCCATGTGAAATTATTTTCCAATAGAGATAATATCCATTATATATTCTAATCATGAAGTGATTATGGACCTTAATGAGCACGGCGTCATTTAGAATTAACTAATTACTGTCGAAACAAATCTGGGCATCATGTCCGATACCCATAACACAGCCAATTCACGTATTCGCAAACATCCATAATCTATACTCGCAAAAAATGTTCTAATGGAGCTGACATGTTCCATTCAGCAAAACTGCAGTGGCTGGGCGAATAGTCAGCTCCCTTCCAGAAAGAGTGTGCGCTCATTATCTGCGCCTCACTTGTGCCTTTCATGCGCCTTGTACAGATGCAGAGACCCTAATTGCGCCCTATTCCGCCATGCCAGCTAACCAGTTGCGTTCCAAATGCGCTCCGTTAACCCTACCTGGCCTGGGGGGGGCACTTTCCGCCCCCTCCCCCCCTGTTGGGTTTTTGCTCCTATCTCCGGAACGACAACAAATAGAGAGCTGAAACTTCTTGACTTTTTAGATTATTATATTGGGGTCATTTTCATCCTATTTGCATGACCCCCCGCGCAGAGGATCATGGGTAAATTCGAAATGGCGGCCATGTAGAGTACCAGAAAAGTGATGTTTTCGTCTTATTTCTTCAAAAATTTTGTTTTTTTGTATGGAAAAGTCGGGAAAATCTATTTTATTTCATATCAGATTATTTTTTACTAATTTATCATGCAGTTGTTGCGAAGGAAAAACAAAAATAAAAAATCCAAAAATTCTGACCAAAACATAGTCCAAAAAAGTCTTTTTAGAAATGACGTCACAATGATGTCATCATGGCGGCCATCTTGGATTTCTTTTTACATTTTCTTGTAGAGCTTGACCCAATGATATAGTGTGGTACGTTTCAGCCCACTAGCCTTAGCGATAGCGAAAATATATAGGGGGGGGCACTTTCCGCCCCCCCCCAGGCTGCGGTACACCCCAAATCGCCCAGGCCAGATAGGGTTAATGTAGATTCTTGTCGATAGTCATCGACAGAAATAGTGTAATGCGAGGTAATTCTTACCCCATTTGCATAATTGTGCATCCAGCCACCAATTGAGCGAGGGTGAGTTTACTAATTTGTTTCTTTCATAAATACCATATTGTTTCATTGCCTTATCTTCTACCTCAGTTATCGCATGTCTATTACTGTTTTTAACGTTAATGTTTTCAAAATGTCATAATCCATTCATTCGAAACCGGTTCTTTACACTAAATTACAAGCGTCTGTTCCATCATTCATAATTTAGCCGTCATCCATTAAAGAATACATGCGTCCAGAATACATCGTCCATTAAAGAATACCCGCGTCCATAATCCAAAGACCTATTCCATATTCCATATAACAGCATTAGCATCAAATTCAGAAAGACAATCATAGTATACATAAAGACATAGGCTAGATTTCTGCAAGAGAGAAACGGTCAACAGTGTTCAATGATGCCGGCAAGACATGATGTTCCAAAAATATCAAAGCAGTATCGCTGATCAGTATGCTTAATCCATATGATATTGGTTTTGATTTCGTTTTCGAAAAACACAGATTTTTCATTTACTCGAGGCCAGATTATTGGCCAAGACAAATTATTTGCTGTTAAATCGAGTTCGACTTGTACATACATCTCCACATTCTTCCTGTAGCCCCCCCCAGTGACTAACAATGGGCGGCTCTCATGGCATGTCCGCATTCACTCCAACATTTGATGCATATTCACCAAGACCAATATAAACCTTACATGCTCGATGACGCACAACATAGATACGAGAACTATCAGGAAAAAAATAATAAACGCAGCATTAAAAGGGTGGTGGCAAACGACGCCGGAGTACTGACAAGAAGTCATATGACCCCACAGACAAATATACTGACTGCATATTATTAAAAGCATCATAAGAGCCAAAAGTGATGCCTGCAATGATTTGCATCCCCAGTCACGCTTTTTGGTCTTTGATATATGTTGGCATTGTGGGAAGTTGATGTTGGGTCGACATCGGGCCTTACAGACTAGTCTTTTGTGTTAAATGCCGTCATTTTCATCTGACGACGATACAGCTCATCGATCCCCAGTGTACGAGTTGTCACAGCGACACAGCTCACCAATTACCAATACACGAGTTGTCAGAGCATTTCCATCATAGCTCTCTAGATTTGTATCTAATACCGCTTATGCCGGTGCTAGGGGCCGTGTAGCCATGTGATCCAAGTTGCCACATGAACAGGTACAATAAAAGCGTACCTGAGATACAACACATATCACGAATAGTTAGATTCTTGGTATGTGCTTTAGAATAGGTTAACCAGAAGACTATACTGGGAAGTCATGTGGCTCTGTCGGTATGTCGGCACCTCTTCCCACTTCCCTTATATGTGTTGTAATTTATTGTAGCTGTCCATGTTGACATATTCAATGCCATGACCACACAGCCTCTAGCACCGGCAAAATACTGGCGCCATAAATAATAACAGGCCACACGAGGGTGTCGTACAATTAAGTAAATGCATGTCAACGATATATTCATGTGTTGCAATTACTAGATCTAAAACTCGGCTTGCTGATTTTGCAGCACATTTTGCCATATATAATGAAGAAGCCCCGTGAAAACAAGATCAATATACGTATATCAATGAACTCTCCAGGTTGATATCACCACAACTAAATACAAGCCATATATTCTTCGGGTGAGTTGCGGAAGTGAATAACTCTTAATAGCTTTATCTTCGTTTACGACCATGTTATTTTCATTATACGAATCATTTAAACAGTCCAATAACTACTGCAAATCAAATCGCTTTCAAGTAAATACCACGTCAGCAGCCTTCATTGATGAGATATGAGGTTGTCAAAATTGAAGTCGTCTGTCGACTAAAAATCAAATGTGAGATTTCACGAAAAAGTCTCTCTCATCTACGGAAGATTCTTGAACTTGGCCTTGGTATCTCACCCGCGCTTTTATTGCTTCTGTTCATCTGCAAACTGTGAAGTAACAACATGGCCCCTAGCACCGGCTTAAGCGGAAATAGATAAGCCAGCTCGGAAGCTGTGATTAACATACATATCAGTGTAATCCCAATCTTAATTCCGATATTCAGGGCCTTCATTCTTACGCCTAGGTCATTCACAAACATATTGAATAACAAATGAGACAACATACAGGCTAGCTTAAGGATACTAAACTATCCTGCAGACAATTTTACACACCCTCTTGAATTTGTCTTTAAACGGCCTCCTAGCCATGAAAATGTATACCTATGTTAGATGATTATTTCTCAAGGATTCCAAATATATAAATATGTTCGCTATAAGCATCTTCTTCGCGAATATATTCGGATTTTGACTAAATTAATTTGTAAAATTAGCCTTCTTATTGAAATGATTATTTCCAATAAAGTATTCCACTAGTCGTGACATACATCATCGTTTCCGGTGAAAGACACTCCAACAGGAAATCTGTTCCTCAGTTTTATAAGTTTTGGTATAGTTCCTATTCTATTAACTTTTAACTATCGAACTTCGAAATTCTGAGAAACAGGCGAGAAGAAGATGCTGTATCAAACAATCATATGAACTTTCAGGCCTCTAGGATAATTACTTTCCGAGAACCGTTTTCATGTAAATTAGGTGAAAACAAAGAATAGCAGAAACCAATCGAAAAGGAAAAAGGTGCATAGGTAATCTCGATTTTTGCAATTGACGCTTAAATTTGAAGTCAACTATTGAAAGATAATGATTTCTAACATTATAGCTGGGTATATTTCCAAAATACTGTTTTATCTCCGATTTTAGCGTACCGAAACCGACTGGAATGCGTTCGACCAGCTGGTTTTATACTAAAGTCACCTCTCGACGGGCTGTCTGAGTAAACTTTGAATGCGTTATGAATAGATGTCAAAGCCCTTTTGTTCATAATAGCTTCTTCAATAAACACTGATCACATGAAGTGCTGATTGATTTTTGGAAGTGGGAGCCGAACCATTTTGAATCGGCGTTATTCGGTTGCAATATTACTAATCGAATATCCGGAAATCGACAATGACCCCTTCAGAAGTTAGAGAACTGGGCAAAATGTGTTGTAAAGACTACGAATGATAACTATAGTCTATGTCCGTCGGCTCCACAGGTAATGAACACCAAATATTGATTATAATTTTTTACCCGGTAAACAAATGTATGAAGCTTAGATCTATAGATCTAGGATTGTGTCGCCAAAAATAAATCGCACTCGAACAATGAACAAGAGTCTCGATAATTACAGCAACAGAAACATGAAATAGATATCTGAAGGCAATGAAATACTTCATCGTATACAGGTGTCTTGTAGTCAGCCGAGAGCGTCTGAGGCAGATAAAGTATAAAATATACGAGTTAACCACACTTGACGACATTATTCCCTACACCGACAAGGGATATCTGAGCGATATCTCTTCGTAATTAGGACAGATCTCAACCGTCCGGCGCCAATAAAGCAGTGTTCTTGCTTTATATTAAAGACCCACTATATGCAGTTTGGCGCATTTTGGCGTTATGACAGCGACATTCCCGCCATTTCGGTCATTCAGCGGAATGGATTTCCCTCAACGTAACCGGGCTGACGATTTCTATACCCTCTGATTGGCCAGTAGTTCAGCGACTACTCGCTAAAATAGCCCTAGTTCTAATTGCGTTGCATGTCAAAAATGTGGTTCTGATGTCGTCGCGACTGACGCGTGCTGTGAGTACTGCACAACAGAATAACATGAGGGCTATTTTTCGGATGTGACTGTCGCTGCGAAAACGCGTGCTGTGGAAATGGGCCTTAAAAATGTACATATTCAGTGGTCTCCATAGTTGATTTAGAGGACGAGTGTTTTCTGCAATAAAAACAGCTGAGAAAAAACCCCAGCAAAATCCTGCTTATCAGGGTAAAAGTAATATTTTACCATTTAACTGACCTGGACGATGCTTAGATTTGGATGACGAACTCAGTGAGATGTTCACCGTGTATAATTCACATTATCGGCAATTATACAACTAAAACTAAGTGAGGACATTTGTCCTTTCGCCAGATTGAACCGATTAAATTTACCTGTGTTCCGTAGAAATTCTCGAATTCTTACTGTTGGACCGATCCATGTAACTTATCCAACCTGGAGAAATCGACACGTTTCCAAATTTGATGTAAACAAAAAAACAGAAGATCAGTTGATTTATTATGCACTAACCGAGCTTTTGTGATACGGATGACTTCATTCGAAACAATTTGGCGGACAAAGGTCGTTTATGGACCTATGACTTGACGAACTTTCTTTATCGATTTCATGATATTATCGTTTTGTTTGTGGAGAAATTTCATGGCGGTGGCTTCGTCTGCATGAAGTTATTTCTTAATCCTGTTATTGTAGCCATTGGAATTTGTATTGATAATACCATCAGATAGACATCCCATGTTTACGCATCTTACGCATTCAATGACTAAGCTTGACTATGAGATTAACAATTTGTAGTTCGTTTAAAAACTCGTGGACATGATAAACGAACTCCAGTTAGAGAAACGACGGCAACACAATCAATGAATTTTAAATATTTAAAAAGTTAACCCACCGCTCACTGGGAATTCCTTCGTACTTTTAACGCCATGATCGATATCGCTCGCACTCTGATGCAGTTTTTATTCAATTACAAATATTGAATATGGAGAAAAAAACAACTGAATCGCTCCAATGATATCTGCAGGCGACAGGAGATTCATGATCAATAAAGAATGTTCAACAGAGAAACATGGATGTTGGGCAAATATTACGCTTTACAAAGTGATTGATATCTGAGAATGTTAAATGAGGAAATCATACTGAACACTGTCCTAATATATCGTTGGACAGTTCGGAAATCGGTCATGTATCCTTCCGATGGTACAATGCACAGTTCGAATAACTTTAGCTCACCGTAGTGTTGCAAGTATAAGCGGCAGCAAAAAATGCAAATATCAATAAGTTTTCCTAGGTCTTGTCTCTTGGGACGTTTCAGAATACTTCTTTAGGTGTTTATCACCCTTTATCCGTCTTGAATGGTTCGAATGGCTTGTACAAATAGATCTACAGCTCAAAATTCCCATTTTCAGACAGGATGATCTCGTGAAAGAAGGGCGACAACCGTCTCCGTGCAGGCGTCCTTTGAAACTGTCCATGGTTGTATTGAGAGTAGATGGTGCTCTATTTCTTCAATTATGAATTATTCTCGTGTCATTGACAAATCGTAGCGATATGCAAGAGATGGGAATAATTGACGACGTCTGGCGATTAAAAAGCAACCATATAACACCACAAGGAAGCTTCACCGGCACCTCATAATCAATCCCGAGAATAATGTGGAATTTCGAACGTAGTCTTAGTATCTCAGCCGCGCTTTTATTATTATTTTTTTTTCTTCTTTTTTTTTCAAATCTTTATTTTCTTGCAAACAAATTACATGCATATATTGATTATGAACAAAATAATATACAATGCTATGTACTTACAATGATGTGTTGAGCGGTTGTAGTGGAAATTTGTTGATTAATGCAACATATTATACATGTGTGTGCATTCTTTTCAACATATTGTCATAGAAAAATGTTTACATCTAGGGTCAGTCAGATTATGTACAATTGTTCATAGAAATTTACAGCAGCACATAACTGAATGCTATACAAGGTAATATACAAACGTATTTGGGATCTTCAGTATATACGGGAGTATACACATACTATAAGGCAATGTCTATATAGAAACATTTAATTTCAGTATTCATTATTTACAATCTAGCTATAATTTCTTTATACATTTATTCAGTAACTCCAAGTCTACGTTCAGGACACAATAAGCATTTATATACATAGTAATTATTCACCACCTACCCTCACTAAATAGACTCACTAATAGTAACCTCATCCCCCCCACCCCACACACACAATAAAACAAAAGACCAAAAAAAACCCCCAAAAATCCACCACACACACACACACACAAACACACAACGCAGACAGCACATGCTCATACTCATTATGTGTTGGTATCTGCGAGTATGTGAAGTAGAAACATGAGAAAAAACCCACATTGATGAATATATATATATCTTTGATTTCCATGTTCAATTGTATTTTAAAGTATCTGTTAAAGCCGCGCTTTTATTGATTTTGTTCATGTGGAGACTATGAAGTATCTACACGGTCCCTAACACCGGCTTGTGCAGAATTAAATACGATACCGGGGGAAGTGTGATGACAGATCAGCTCAAACGAACAACTCATCTGATGCTAATGGATGAGTATCGAAGACGTTTATACAATATATAATCAAACACTTGGCATTAGAACTGCATTCGTGTGCATGTCAGAATATTGAGTGAGGCAGACTAGTTTGCTGAGAGTAGCGCCTCTGTGGCCAAAGGCAACCATTCTGACCAGGACCGATCACAGATTTGTTCATGTTTTAGTTCATGTCTATTTCGTCATTACTTTAGCAATCTATTCGCCGGAAATTACGCAACTACATTCTATAACGTGTTTCTGGCAACTTGCTTTTCTCAAAATTTGATTTTGGACTATTTTAAACTATATTTTTCTGTGAGTAAGCTTACTGTAAATTAAATTCCTGAAGGCCGTATGTATTCTATTGCCTGCAAAATTGAAATTATGAAGACTTCATAAATAGCTATTCTAAAGCATCTGCCTGTTCTTTAGCATTGAAAGCATATTCCAAATACGAATTGAACAGGGTGGATAGGTTAACTCATCGTCTGCTCTACATTAAATGGTTATAAATGATAATTATTCACGACTTTTGACTTTCAATTAATTATTTTCTCCATTTGTTTTTCAGTTTGCGAGTAGAAAATCTTTGACGTGCGACGCGTTTCGCGTCATTCTTTTCGTTTCGCGGAGTCTCTACTTCCGAGGGCTTGGCAATCGAAGTAAATTTTACGAACGAAGCGGGTGCGCAAATCGCAAAATTGCATGATGACGACAGCTGTCTTCCTTACGCACGCCCCGCTGTTCACAGGCCAGAGTGCACATATTTTAGCTGAAAATTTTGAAATATGGGGCGGTAGATTGCTTGGTAACTCGACAGAACATTTTGGGGAGCGTATATCTTATCTCAGTGGAACATCCTCCGGAATTTGCAGGCTATAATCCATCAGAATTAATCGGCAGGTCTCTTGTCTCTGCTGGAAACGCACGCGCTGCTTGAGGGGATGTCAGCAAAACTGTGAAAGCAACTCTCTTTTGAACTCGTACAGATGAAGGCCGTGCTTGGTGTGAGATAAATAAATTAATCTGGTATCATAGATTCTTTATCACGTAAAAACGCGTCGACGCAAAGTCTGTTAGCTTTAAAACGACAGTAAAATATTGTCTCGGCATTGAAATACCAGATCGTTCCCTGAGGGTAATACTCTCCTCGCTTGGGAGAATAAACCGGTCCCAGTGGAACACCAAATCACGTAATCTGGACGGGGCTATAAGAGTTCGTTGCCAGGGGTAATTGAATTTCAAATGTGTAAGATGCACACTTTTATTTAGCAATAATAACATTTGAAAATGATGCTTCAGAGTAGAAATTAATGTTGAATGGGAAGGGGCCTGTGACTCCATCCCAAAACAATTGGCAATTCCGTTTAACATCCATCATACGTCATCACTGCAGAGATGAGCGAGATGAGCGAACACGTGCGCCCAGGCAGAGCGGCTTGCACATCCTGCCGGACAAGACGTGTATTTCGTTTGTGTGCAGCAGCAATAATTTGCGAGCTGGGCAAACGCTAGTTGCGTGACTGTGGTGACATAATTGTCACTTTGAAAACTTTTGGCATAATTGCCAATAATTTCTCAGTGATAATTCACTGAAAATTTGGACAACAGAACAATTTATTTCCGAATGGCTGATCAGAATACGACGGAGGGCATAATTGCCAAAAGTAGCAGTTCAAAAGGCAAAGGGCCTGGTGCGAAAAACAGTAAAACCAAGGAGAAGCTGAAAGAATCTAATACGGATGAATCACTGATTTCAGTTCCATCTGGAAGTGGTATGATCAGCCCAAAACCTGGCTCAAAACGACGTACATCGTCAACAAGCTCCGAGCAGGAGCACGCCTCGCCAACCTCGAAATTAGAAACTATTTTGACACAGTTGATCCAGAAAATGGATAATGGGTTTGAAGAGATAGCGAGTCAAAATGATCATGATAGAGGATATGGCTATGATGAATATTATCAGAGTGAGTCTGATAATTTTTCGGACGAGCTGGAGGATGGAATCCCAGCCAGGAAACAGAAAATGACGGCTGAAAATATGAATAAACTGCTTCAACGGGCAAATTTGACCCAGCAGAGTGCAGATGACGCCGTGCAGGTGCAAGCTAAAAATATCACGGGCTCGAGCTGTCGCCAAGGTGATGTGACCGACTTATCGGTGCCTGTCGGACAGGCAAGCTCAACGGTGAAAACCCCGACGGCTGATGCCGATTCCCGTACTGCTCTGCAAAAAGCAAAAAAGGGACTGAAGGGCGAAACTGCCACGTGTGACTCTGTAGATCAAGAGCTGGCAGAGATAATTAATTGTATGGCCAAGGACGGTATTGATGCTGACAATTTGAAAACAATATTGTCTAAATATTGCCGCCCTGAAAATACCAACCTACATACCAAGGTGTGGTTAAATTCGCTTGTTTGGGATAATCTTAATCCCAATACACGTTCACAGGATATGAAACTTCAGAAAGTGCAGGGACCACTTGTAAAAGGCACAATTGTATTAGCACAAATGATCAACACTCTAGTGTCACCATCTGGTACTAAGGATGCTGGTGAACTGGTTGCCAAAGGCATGGATGGACTTTGTCTGCTGATGCACGCCAATACTGAACTGAACATGGCTCGTCGGGAACTCATAACGCCCGATCTCAAGCCGGAGTATAACCATTTATGCTCACCATCAGTACCTGCAACAGATCAACTTTTCGGCGAAGATGTGTCCAAGCAAGTTCATGAAATGACTGAAGTAAATAGAGTGGGAAAAAAACTTGGACGTGCATACGCTGGTCGTGGATCACGACGTGGATACAGGGGGAGACCCTATTATCATGGATCCAACTGGGGCCATTACAGAGGCCGGGGCTACAATCCTTACAGAGGCAGGCCTTTTTTAGGAAATCCCTACAGGGGACAAAGCCAGTATCCCCCGAAAAGAGGAGGGGGGAAACGCAAGAGCCAATAGCTGGCACTGAAGTGGTAAGTCCTATCTTGTCTTGTGATACCAATAATATGCAGGATGACAGTTTACTAGTAGCAGGAAGACTAAAACATTTTGTGGCTGAATGGGAAAAATTAACTTCAGACAGAGTCATCCTTGACTACATTCAACATTGTCATATTGAGTTTGACGATAACTGTCCAATGCCATATTCTGCAGATGATACCCCCAAAACTAGAATGTCTGGGCAGGAATTATGTTTTGTTAATTCTGAAATTCAAACACTTCTTGAAAAAAGTGTGCTAATTCAGGTTGACCCATGCGAGGGACAATTTTTATCCCCTATTTTCTTGAGGAAAAAGAAAGATGGGGGTGTCAGGATCATTTTGAATTTGAAAGAATTTAACAAATCTGTGGCCTATCAGCATTTTAAAATGAGCAGTGTTCAGTCTGCCATTAAGCTTATGCGGCCAGACTGTTATATGGCATCAGTTGACCTCAAAGATGCTTACTATAGTATCCCAATTGCTGAAGAACATAATCCTCAGATTTATTTGGAATGTTCAAATTTTTCAATTTACTTGCCTACCAAATGGATTATCTATGAGGCCAAGAGCTTTCACAAAGCTTTTAAAGCCAGTCTTCTCTACCCTGCGGAAGAAGGGGCATATCAGTGTTGATTATATTGATGATTGTTATTTACAAGGCCAAACCTTTCAGGAATGCCAAGACAATGTGTCCGACACTGTAGATTTACTTGAGAGACTAGGTTTTATTGTCCATGGAGTGAACACAAAGATTAGTATTTTTGGGCTTCTGTCTTGATTCTGTAGAGATGTCAGTACAGCTTACATCAGAAAAAGCAGAAAAATGTTGGCAAGAATGCATCTCTATGAATCCCATATAGTAAGCATTAGGCATACAGCTCACGTTATTGGCCTATTAGTATCAGCTTTCCCAGCAGTGGAGCATGGGCCTTTATTCTACCGAAATCTTGAAATTGACAAATCTATGGCTCTACAAGAAAATAAAGGTAATTTTGATAAGCAAATGAAATTGTCTCCTGCAGCCAAAGAAGATCTCAGATGGTCGATAGAAAATATCAAACAAAGCAAAAACCCTGTACATCATGGCAATCCAGACATTGTTTTATCTACAGATGCCAGTATGTCTGGATGGGGGGCTGTACTTAATGGCATTAAAACGGGGGGTAGATGGACTGCTGACGAGGCCAGCAATCACATAAACTACCTGGAGCTATTGGCAGTATTTCTGGCTCTGAAAAGTTTTGAAAATGATGTCAGCTCTGTTAAACATGTACAAGTACAAATTGATAATACCACTGCAGTGGCTTATATCAATAACTTAGGCGGTTGCAAATCTGCAACATGTAATGAAATAACTCAACAGATATGGCTGTGGTGCATTGACAGGCAAATTTGGTTGATTTCATGTCACATTGCCGGTGTCCATAATGTGGAGGCAGATAAGGAAAGCCGAAGTTTTGATGATAGTAAAGAATGGATGTTGGATAAAGCTGTTTTCCAAACAATAACAGAGATTTTAAGACACCCCGATATTGATCTGTTTGCAAGTAGACTGAACACACATTTGCCAAAATATGTATCTTGGAGACCAGATCCATCTGCAATACATGTAGATGCATTTTCAATGAACTGGCTGGGATTAAATTTTTATTGTTTTCCTCCTTTCAGCCTTGTGACAAAGTGTTTACAGAAAATCCGACTGGAAGGAGGGGAAGGACTAATAGTGGTGCCTCACTGGCCAACCCAATGTTGATACCCGATGCTGATGCAGATGCTGGTGGACAGACCACTGGTATTACCAAAGATGAACTTCTACAGCTGCCACAACAGGAGACTCTACACCCTCTGAGGCAGAAGCTGACACTTCTGGCATGTCGTGTTTCAGAAGATCACTGGAAGAACGAGGACTCTCTGATGAGACAGTCGACCTCATATGTGACTCTTGGAGACCAGCAACAAAGAAACAGTACTCGTGTTACATCAAACAGTGGTTTATATTCTGTCGTGAGAAACAGAATGATCCATTTCTCAAAGGAGTATACGAGAATCGACCTGTGGTGTCGCGTTATATGGTTACATGGGATGTTTCAGTTGTATTGCGTTATCTAAAATCCCTGTGGCCACATGAAAAACTCTCCTTGAAAAGTCTAACACTTAAACTTGTAACACTTGTGTCACTTGTCACAGCACAAAGACAACAAACTCTTCATTTATTGAATCTTGGTGACATGTTTCAGGACGAAACCTCAGTTGTGTTCGTAATTTCTAATACCGTTAAACAGTCCAAACCAGGACGTAAATCTGTTCAAGTTAAACTGTGTAAATATGTTCATGATGTTAACTTGTGCGTTGTTACACTGTTACAGGACTACATTCAGAGAACTGTTCAGTTAAGAGAAGGTGAGAATGCTCTCTTTATTAGTTACCAAAAGCCTCATCAAGCAGTATCTAGGGATACTATCGCTAGATGGATTCGGCTTGCTTTATCTTTGTCTGGAGTTGACAGCCAGTTCAGGGCTCATTCAACTCGATCAGCTAGCAGTAGTGCAGCTAAGCGGAATGCTGTACCTATTGAAACAATTATGGCCACTGCTGGTTGGAAATCTTGCCAAACATTTGCACAATTCTATGATAAGAAAGTTGGGGACTCCTCTAGTTCCACTAGCTTTGCAGATGGAATCCTTCAGCCAGTTTAGAGTAGGGCATTATCATATGGATGGATACCTTGTCAAATTAAGAACCACATCTGGTTGGTAAGTTTGCATGGAAAGAATTCATGTAATAGTATTACTGTTCAGCAAAAATAAAAAAGTTATATGCAAGAAAATCCAGCCTTGGTTATGTTTACATTTACATGTATATAATATATTTACATGTAGCTACTGTATAATTTGGGGCCAGATGGCATTGTATAATACTTGTTGTATATACATGGTCTGGACAACTGTTATGGCACCTTTCACTTTAAAATCTCACGTGATGCAGAGAGAGATCATGTGCCCTTCCCTCCCACCCGTATTTTGGGTATGATCAAGGTGCGATCACAGGTACTTTAAAGTCTGCCTGGGCGCACGTGCTCACTCATCTCTCACATGATCTCTCTCTGCTGAGTGATGACGTATGATCCAGATCAAACATCAACTTACAGGTAAGTCTCGTTTAATCTTCTAATTATCTAAGCGGGAAACTAATATTTATTTCTTAAGTATGGCTTCTTCTTGTCTTCCACGATGATTACTTGGACATGCAGGGACATCTATTATTCTTTACTTCAAATGCCTATTGCCATTCAGTTCGACCAACATGTGTATTAAAGGATAACCCCCTCCACTGACCTCTCTCTCTCTTCTTCCAGGGTAACCCTTCCCCCTCTCCTCCTGCCTCTCTCCTCCTCCATGATAACCCCTCCCCTCGCCTCCTCCTTAGTAACCCCCTAGCCTCTACTTCACGGTAAACCCTCTCCCTCACCTCCTCCGTGTTAACCCACTCCCCTCTCCTCCATGGAAACCCCATCTGTCTCCTCATGGTACCTCCCTCCCTCTCCTCCTCCATGGTAACCTTTACCCCTCTCTCCCATCCCTCTCCTCAACCGCTCTCCCCTCCTCCTCCATGGTAACCTCTCCGACTCTTCTTCATGGTAATCCCCTCCCCTCTCATCCGCCATGTTAACCCCCTCTCCCTCTGCTTGTGAAGATGGATTAAATCAAATGGATTCATTCCCCTCAGTGTCATCATTCCTCGGCAACTATTATCGGCAGGTTATAGGTCGTGGTATCTGAGTGGTACCACGAAAAAAACCAACGCAACATTCATTCGCAACTTATCGGGCGCATTTTAAGCCAATTATGTCCTGCTTGCTTGGCGTCATACTGTATGGACGTCACATATTCAGAACTAGGATTGGCGATAGTAGGACAGTTGTACAAACAATATCCAAACTCTCTGAGTTTAAAAATCCTATATCTTCAAGCAAAGAATCATGAGTAGAGTAAAACAGATGCCCACGAGCGGACAACTGGAATGTACGGTTGATGTTCGTTCATTTCTGAACCAATTTTTAACATATTCCAAAGTCTTTATTTTTTGTCAAATTCGATCTTCTAGCATCATTGTCTATCATTTTAAGCACATGTTGAGCCCACTCATTTGGTGGTTAGCTATAATTTGTTTGATTGATCTCTGGCCTGTTGAAACTGCCCTTTCCAATATTTGTATATTTTTCACACACAGGGAGACATTTTCATAAAACAAGAATGAAGTGTGTTCAAACTGAATTTTGACGAATGTATATTTTAAAGTAAAACAAATGTTCCATATGAGACGGGGTAAGGCCAACTCAATTATTTACCTTATTGACCGTATAAGTTCATTAATAGTGTCTGTGTTCAAGAAAACTGATCGTAGATATATTAATGTCGGAAGCCATACAGCATTCTTTAGCTCGACTACATACAAGAGATATCATTCATGGGATGTTTCTTTGTTTATAGAGTTGCTTGAATTTCTCATTAAAAACATTTATGTGAAATTTGGCAACACAATATATCAGCAGCATATAGGTATTCCAATTGGTACTAATTGTGCACCCCTGTTGGCTGACCTGTATCTGTTCTCTTATGAATATGACTATATGCAGGCGCTTTCAAAAACCGATCCATTCAAAGCCCGTTCCTTCTCATTCACCAAACGCTATATAGACGATCTTCTCGCTGTGGATAATCGCTATATAAATGACGCAGTGAAGGATATATATCCACCTTCACTGGATTTGAAGGAAACTACAGATAGCCCTACAGGCACATCTTATTTAGATCTCTATCTCTATAAAAATGAAGCGGGCAATCTCTCTCGTCGACTTTATGACAAAAGAGATGATTACAATTTCGACATTGTAAACTATCCCTTTCTGGATAGTAATATTCCAGTGGGACCTGCATATGGCGTATACATATCTCGCTTAGTAGCATTTGCTAGATCCTGTGTTAGATGTGATGATTTTAATCAACGTCACAAAACATTGTTGCAGAAACTTATAAAACAGGGCTATTCCACCAAGCGCCTCCACTCAAAGTTTCTCAAATTTGGCGATACATATCGCATGCTGATAGCAAAATACGAACGTAGCGTGCAAGATCTATGGCGCTACGTTTCGTAACTTGTGTCTAATTCCACTTAACCCGGGGCTAGGGGCCGTATGAACCCATGTACTTCAAGATCCTCATGGTACTCATATGAACAGTCACAATCAAAGCGTGACTGAGATACATCATTCTTTAGATGACGACTTTACAACGAATATTATGGATTAAGAATACTGATCAGCGATACGGATTTGATATTTTTGAAACATCATGATGTCTTGCCGGCATCATTGAAAACTGTTGACCGCTTCTCTCTTGCAGGCAACAAGCCTATGTTTATGTATACTATGATTGTCTTTTTGAATTTGGTGCTAATACTGTTATATGAAATATGGAATAGGTCTTTGGATTATGGACGCGGATATTCTCTAATGGACGACGGCTGGATTATGAATGACGGACTAGACGCTTGTAATTTTAACCTGTGTATGCCTGGATTCTGCTGGTGGACAAGTTGTCCCTGAGGCCGGGCCCCTGCACACCCAACACTCATAATGGATACAAATCAAAGATATAATATTAAGACAGACCCGAGGAACCTTAGTGCAGGTTTCTCGGCCGAGTCTCTAATAGTTCGAAATGCACTAAGACCTTTTTCAATCCAAATGACAGATATATTTTTGACAGCAAAGCAAGGCCACGACATCAAACCATGTAATATTGCGCTTGATGATTGTTTAGCACCGAATTCTACATGTAATCATTTCAAAATTTCTAAGTGTGGACATCGTGGATGTCTCACGTGTCCACTCTTTAATACGTCAGCTTCATTTAGTTCCGCGTTAACTTGTAACTCATATTCTGTTAACTCGTATGTTGATCTTAGTTGTTCTACTACAACTGTATTTATTTAGTTTCCTGTAAGAAGTGTGGTCAACAGTATGTTGGCAAGACCACCCAAAGACTCCATCTTAGGATGAACGGTCACAGAAAATCCGTTAGGAAAAAGCAATTGCTTATAGGTAGACATTTTTCTGGACCCGACCATGGCTGGGATAACTTTAGTATTCAGATCATAGACGTCGTCTATCCATCTACTAAGGATTCCCCCTTTGGATTTGAGAGAAAAATCCGAGAGCGGAAATTATTCTGGATGCTAGAACTTGGGGCAGTGTTTCTGTTTGGTTTAAATGATAATGTCAGTGGGTTCGGCAATGCTACAAACCGCTGTTCAAATATATTCAACATCACCCAACTATTTAAACCCCATCAACGGAGACAACGCAGCCATGGTTGGCGAAAGTTTAATAGTTCGATGATTCACGATCATATCACTTTAAATTACTTAGTGGGTTTAACTAACGCACCAAATAGTTTACATAGCTTACGTACAGTTCTGTATGCGTTACCTCTGAGAGCTTTAAATCAAATAGCCAGAGATATACAACAATCTGCGTCTTCAGAAAATATAATACCATCAAAAATAAGTAAAGTATGTCAAGATATAGCGTATTTTCGGTTGTATCGTCCAGTGAACATAATTGAAACATCTCAAGATCGGCTTTTCTTGAAACTCAACTACTTAGATAAAGGACTGGACATCATTAATTTACCTCGAATCCTGAATGATCCAGAGGTACGCAACGCTGTACCAAACTATTTTAAGTTCACAGAACCTCCTTGCATTTCATATAAGTACACTAAATCTATAGCCACCAAAATATTCAATTACTCCAATGCTGTCAAGGAGTTTGACTGGAACTTATACACGTCAGGAGGCTATAGTTGTGATTGTGAATTGTCGAACTTTATCTATACACCATGCAAACATATTGTGACTGGTGACCTTGATGTGGTGAGTGATAAGGATCTGAAATTACTCCTGATGAAAAGACCTAAATATAGAGAGCCAAGCAGAATAAATCTGAAGGCCGACCAGAAGATAGTCCTGTCTGCATTAGAACAGTACGTTATTGATTGGTCTAAGCGAGAAAAAGTTGAACCTACAGTACTCGCTGATTGGCTGGACCTCATCAAGAGCAAGGTCGTCGAAGCAATCCGCCATATTGACAGAAGTACTCTTCCCCAAGCAAAACAAGTACTGAGAAACCTCAATTCGCAAGAAGTTCTAGCAAATCTCCAGAGTAAATTCGCCATAGTCCCAGCAGACAAAGCTCCGAATAATATAATATTCATATGTAAATATTACCTATTATCAGGTGCTGGTTAAAGAATTGAGTGTAGACATATCTTCATCAAATACGTCTACTTACTCCCAAACTGCATTTACTCTGGAAGATCTATTTAACAATCACAAAAAGTTTCTCAGGGAAAGAGGTATTTGTCTTCCAACCAATCATAACGACATACCAAAAATATACTGGACTCCCAAAATGCATAAATCACCATACAAAGCTAGATTCATAGCTGGTTCTAGAAGCTGCACCACCAAGCTTCTTTCAACCCTATTGACGAGGGCCCTTCAGGAGGTAAAAGCATTTTGGGAAAGGTATTGCGCCACTATTTCTAAAAACTCTGGCGTTGAATGTATGTGGATATTGAAAAACTCAAAATGTCTTACGGAAGAACTTGATGCTAAAGGTCACATACAGTACAGACATGTATCCACATGGGATTTCTCGACTCTCTATACTACAATCCCTCATCAGGACCTTATTGACCGTATAAGTTCATTAATAGTGTCTGTGTTCAAGAAAACTGATCGTAGATATATTAATGTCGGAAGCCATAAAACATTCTTTAGCTCGACTACATACAAGAGATATCATTCATGGGATGTTTCTTTGTTTATAGAGTTGCTTGAATTTCTCATTAAAAATATCTATGTGAAATTTGGCAACACAATATATCAGCAGCATATAGGTATTCCAATGGGTACTAATTGTGCACCCCTGTTGGCTGACCTGTATCTGTTCTCTTATGAATATGACTATATGCAGGCGCTTTCAAAAACCGATCCATTCAAAGCCCGTTCCTTCTCATTCACCAAACGCTATATAGACGATCTTCTCGCTGTGGATAATCGCTATATAAATGACGCAGTGAAGGATATATATCCACCTTCACTGGATTTGAAGGAAACTACAGATAGCCCTACAGGCACATCTTATTTAGATCTCTATCTCTATAAAAATGAAGCGGGCATTCTTTCTCGTCGACTTTATGACAAAAGAGATGATTACAATTTCGACATTGTAAACTATCCCTTTCTGGATAGTAATATTCCAGTGGGACCTGCATATGGCGTATACATATCTCGCTTAGTAGCATTTGCTAGATCCTGTGTTAAATGTGATGATTTTAATCAACGTCACAAAACATTGGTGCAGAAACTTATAAAACAGGGCTATTCCACCAAGCGCCTCCACTCAAAGTTTCTCAAATTTGGCGATACATATCGCATGCTGATAGCAAAATACGAACGTAGCGTGCAAGATCTATGGCGCTACGTTTCGTAACTTGTGTCTAATTCCGCTTAACCCGGGGCTAGGGGCCGTATGAACCCATGTACTTCAAGATCCTCATGGTACTCATATGAACAGTCACAATCAAAGCGTGACTGAGATACATCATTCTTTAGATGACGACTTTACAACGAATATTATGGATTAAGAATGCTGATCAGCGATACGGATTTGATATTTTTGGAACATCATGATGTCTTGCCGGCATCATTGAAAACTGTTGACCGCTTCTCTCTTGCAGGAAACAAGCCTATGTTTATGTATACTATGATTGTCTTTTTGAATTTGGTGCTAATACTGTTATATGAAATATGGAATAGGTCTTTGGATTATGGACGCGGATATTCTCTAATGGACGACGGCTGGATTATGAATGACGGACTAGACGCTTGTAATTCCATACATGTACAGTTTATACGTATGACGCATCACACGGAGGAAGATGCAATTTGCAAAATATGTTGAACTTACCCCATATAATAGTTGGCGACTGTGCAAACGAAATTAGAAAATCTGCAGTCATGATCTTGATAACCTTGAACGCATGAAAAGCTGTATATTGACCCCGAGAAAAATGCATTAGACATGTATTTTCTTAATCCCCATTGCCGCCATTTACTCATGAAATGAAAAAAAAATGACGAAAAAATAATGTTAGTGATAAACGATCCCCTATGATGTTAGCACTCTAATGTTTCTAGACAAAATAATATAATTCATGCATACGAGAATATGCCACATACTTGGAGAACGTGTGAATGTTTAACACTGAGATTTCTCAACCAAACCTGAACATATTTGATGGACCAATAACCGAAATTCACCGTGTTCTGGGGAAAGGGAGAAACTACCTGCCAAATAAAAAAATTCGAGCTGACTAAATGACGGTGAGGCTGATCTTCGGGGTCTGGTCATCAGGCCCACCAAAGGATCTCGGATCAACCAGCAGAATGTGTCTCGATATCGGTTGATGTATCTAGAAAGCAATCATATTGGAAATGCCTTCAATCATGAATCATCTGGGGGGTATCGTGTCCTTGTTCCGAAATTATGTCTGCCCGTGCGAAGCGTCACTTGGTCTCAACCTTCTGCCCCTTTATTTCTCTCCTAATAGTTCAATCTTGGTGGAA
>JAVTVY010030595.1:0-12883 GCA_036873755.1 Hanleya hanleyi
GCCTTTTGGCGTCATTGGGGTTGGGGAGGCTCTAAGAAATTACGCCAAAAGTCGTCAACGGGGTTGAGACAGGGAATTATTTTGTCGCCTTTTGGCGTCATTGGTACTGAATGAGTTAATAACCGAACCGAAGCGAATCAAACGAGTGTAAACATTAACGCAATTGCCTCTGTATTCACATGTCACGTAGGCGATTGTAATTTGGAGATCGCATTGCTCGCGGCATTTTATGAAATTAAAAAACGCTATATCGACTCAACTTCTCCATTTTGTTCAGAGGAATGGGGACAAATATTGGACCATCACTGGGTCGTCATTGTGTTAACAACATGACGTCCCGATGCCGTCCCGATGTTGTCCCGATGTCGTCCTTGTAACAAGACCGGGACAAAGCAGGGACAAGATCAGGACAAGAATTGGGTTATCATCATGTTAACATCGTGACAGAATCGGGTTGTCATGATGTTAACATCATGTCAGCCAAGTATTGAGTTCATTTCTTTCACGTATTGTATGCAACTGGTGATTGTCTAGAAGCCTATCCCAGTCGACTGACCTCGACCTATTTTTTCAAGGTCATATTGTGTGCATTATGATATAACATGAAGAAATATAGCTAGGCCGTCCAAATTAATACTATGTATACATCTGGCAATGGTTCAGAGGTGTGCTGAAGATGACTGACCTTGACCTATTTCCTAAGGTCATATTGTGTGCATTATGATATAACATGAAGAAATATAGCTAGGCCTTACTTCCCTTATATGTGTTGCAATTCCAAATTAATACTATGTATACATCTGACGATAATAATAATAATAATAATAATAATAATACTTTATTTACGGAGGGGATTCAATTAGTACAAAACCAATCTTCCTTGAGTCCCTCACACTCGCCCTTACACACAAGTCATTCACACACAAACAAAATAGGAAATGAAATAAAGTAAAGTTCAGAGATGGTTCAGAGGTGTGCTGAAGATGACTGACCTTGACCTTGTGCTGAAGATGACTGACCTTGACCTATTTCCAAGGTTATATTCTGTTCATTATGATATAACGTGGAAAAATATAGCTAGGCTTCCAAATTAATACTATGTATACATCTGGCGATGATCCAGAGATGTGCTGAAGATGACTGACCTTGGCATATTTTATCCAGGTCAGATTATATTTGGTACAATATTTCATGAAGAATTATATCTACATTGTCCAAATTTATACCACTTATGCCTGGACCTGAAGTCTATTGAATATCACTGACCTTGACCTATTTTCTAAAGGTCAAACTGTATATGTCAAATCTAAGATCTCGGAATTCATGTTCCATATGCAATTAAGTTAGAATAGATCAGAAAATTGTTGAAGATGACTGACCGTGATCTATATTTCCAAGATCGAATTACTTGATTTGATGAGCCATGCAGAAGAGTATATTTAGAACAAAAAAAATGGTCATGCTCTACCAGAACCTCAGCATAAAATTTTTCCCATCAATGAAGGCCTTGGCAAAAGTTGACCTTGCCCAAACTTCCTATGTATTTCTAAAATTAGAGAACTTCAGTCAACCTTACTAGATCACATTTTTAAATGTGAACTTTTAAAGAAAAAAAGATGAAAACATTTTCTGGTACCCTTAAATGGCCTCCACTTTAAATTTACCCATGATGTTCTGCGCCGGGACCGGTTTATGCATGCAAATTCTACAAATGGACTCAAAATGACCCCATTTATGATAAGCTTCACAATCCCAAAGTTTCAACAATGGTGGAGAATATATTGCCTGAAGACAGTGTCCTGGGATGAACTGTCAAGTTTCTTTGTTCAGGCCTGTCCATACTAGGAAGCCTCCCGTCTAGACCATTGTTATACCCAGACAGACTGTTGTTCTCTGTTGTCTCATGGTACTTACATGAAAGAGGCGCCGTCGTCGTCATAAGGAGTGTTCACAAATACAGTCTGTCAATAAATGGGAATTGTGGGTTTTTGTACAGATCATGGTATTAATGCTCATTCCAACAATATCAGTACCGGTACCATACATGTACATGACTGTCAATCAGTTACCATTGCTGTATACATCCTACTAACCATGTCTTCAAATTGTCTCTCTCTGACATGAACAGCCGACTAAGGACACGCGACCTTTCCCTGCTCCACCTCCTGGTGCTACGCCTCCCGTAAGTTAATCATCGATGTTGTCACACACTTGTTCTTGGTAGTACAGCTGCATTACTGTGACATAGGTGTTGTTGATGTTAGATATTGGGTTGACACAACTTGTTGTTGTTGAAGCTGCATGTTTCAGTTTGTTGCTGTGTTGCTTTATGTAGTTGTTGTTTTTGTTAGTACTTTGCAGACCTACTTTTGCTGATGGCGCCGCTATAGATAGATTGTCATGAGAAATTTCGCTATAGTGCAGTGTTGTTACAAATTTGTAAACTTTTGGTGTTGTATTTATGATATATAACATAGCTTCCATAAACTTCTTATAACCTTGAGTACCTGAAGTGTAACCAGTTTGCAGTTGTTCTCGCAAAATAAAATATGGGCCACATTTGCACTGCAAATTACTTTTGTGTTACATATTGCACATGTGTCCTACCATTGCAGTTATATTTTGCACTTATTTTTGCACACATGTCATTGTGCAGCGGCACACTTTTAGAGACTTAGATCAAATGGCACATATTTGCAATATAGGCATAGATTGTACTTGCACAAGTGTCATTCTTGCACAAATATCACTTTGTAGAAAATTGTGCAATTGCACAATTGTTAATTTTGGTTGTGCAGTTCAGATTGCACAAATGACATTTTGCATGAAATATCACTTCGTGGGTAAACTGACTTTTACTTCACAAGTTGCAGATGTGCCACTTTGTCCTTAATCTTGTCCCAGTAAAATTATCGTGTATTAACTGTTGATATCTTGTACAGTTCATATTCATGGTTTTAACAGATGCTTTTGCACAAGTATCAAGTTTGCACAATGTGGAATGTACATAGAGGTCAATCATGACTGATCTGATTTGTCTTGATATGACTGAAAAATTGTTGAAAGCAATGTTAAAATTCTACTCACTCAATCACTCTGATTCTGGATCAAATCACAGGCATTTCACTGCTTCATCTTTGTCATGTTTATATGTGAACAGGTTAGGGTGATTCCGCTCTCTAAAATGGAGGTAAAAAAGGTTGTTTTTGCTCAATTACCAATGATTCAAAACTTCAGGCACATTAATTTATCTATTGTTCCATGTCCTAAAATTAATTTGCCATTTGAAGAACCAGGCAATGTTGTTTAAACAACGTAACAGTTGTTTGGCCTATTATTATGCAAATTAGATAATGACAAATTAATTTTTTTACTACCCTTTGATGTGAATATATATGTCTTTGTGTGCCTCGAGAGGATTTTGCTGAATACATTATATGAACTGATTTATTGAGCAAAACCGACCTTTTTTACCTCCATTTTAGAGAGCGTAATTGCTCTAACCTCGCCATTCCTCTTGATTGCCTGCTTGTGGTATTGCACATTTGTTACCATTAATTCATTACCATTAGGGCGATTCCACGACAGAGAGTGAAAGTTGCTCAAATTTCAAACTGCTAGGATCGGAACATCTGTTGATTTTTTGTATCAACCAGTGCCTGAACTAAGACAAAATGAAGTTTATGTCATTGACTGGTCCACATTCTAGAAAAAAATACCATTAAAATACCTAGCAAACTCGGACAGCCATAAAATGTGATTTTCTAGTAGGCCTCAAATTCAGATGTAAAATCTGAAGTATTCATCTCAGTTTGGTTATATCTGATGTTAGTAACTAATAACCATGTATTCTAACATGCAAACTTGCCAAATTTGTGAAGTTGGCAAGACTATGTCATTTTCACTCAATATTCAATCCGATTATCGCAATGTAACTTACGTGACAAATTTTCATGGGTCATTTTGTCAAGAGATAATATAGGCAATAGATATAAAAAAAACTCTTCTCTCAATGAAACTACCTTATGTCCACTAGGAACATCCACCTCTTAACTTGGTAAAAAACAAATAGTTGAATAGAAATTTAGGCGAGTGAAGTTGTGTAACAGTTACAAAAATTGTCACGTAAGTTACATATACAAAACCATGTAAACTAGGAATAATTTTTTTGTCAAAAACAAATCCAACTATTAAGTATTTCTAACTTTGTTACCACTACAAGTATACTATTAGGATATCCTAAACTGTCCTTGCAGACAAGTACAGGGTCCAGTCCCATAAATAATTCCAATGTTTTCACTGAAAATATGGTAATGAGTTTGGTAATTAATTAGAAAATAATGAACAGTTAAGTATCCCAGAAATTGTTCTTCCTGTATATTTACATCGTATTATTCAATTTCTAAACATTTCTGCAAGTATTTCCTGAATAAATAGTCCAGAAACCCATCCCATGTAACTTACGTGACGCACATTTGTAACTTACGTGACACTGGTTAACAATCTTTATAACCCTTGTGGTGAAATATGGCAAAGTGACTGATGGCAACTATACTCAGGTCTACTAATTCATTGTTCAAGCTATCGCTATAGGTGAGAACTTTTAAGATTCTTCCATCCAAATCAGAGAATTTTTAACATACGTCAAATGACCCAAAACTACCCTAATTCTCTGAGTAACTTACGTGACATTTTTTTAATTAAGCCCAGATGCCAGTTAGTTTCACTGAAATTAATGAAAAACCCATTCAAATTATAAGAAATACTTTTATTTAAGTGATTTGTTTTGTTATTGGTGTAGTCATGGCTGTTAATTTTGTCAAATGTTACAAATACATCCCCATTGGGAATGAAAATGTAACTTACGTGACATGGAATCGCCCATTACCATAATTGACATCATTCTTCGGTATCGTTTTAGGATTTTTTGGTATAGTTCGTTGGATTCTTCAAGATATTTTGTAGCATTCTTCGGTATAGTTTGTACAAAATTGAAATCTGGTATAACACAATGCTACAGCTACATGTAGCATGGCTAGTTTAGAATGTAGAATTTCATGGAGTGTAGAATGTAGAATTATTCAAGTAGTGTAGAATATATTTGTATGTGGAATTATTCAAGGAGTTTAGAATATAGAATTATTCAATGAGATGCAAAAAGATTCCAGGAGTGTAGATTTCCATTTGTTGATGTCACTGATGAGAATTTAAAACAGTTCATATTTGTATTTAGTTTTGCCACAACTCGCCTGTCTTTCCTACATGTTGTATCATTAGTATAAATTAGAATGGACACCACAGCTAGCTGTAGTGGATGCATGGACGTCGCCAGGATTTCTTATGAGGGGTCATTTTCTATGCTTTAACTTATTAGCGAGTCCAATATAGGAAAATAACATACGGTTGGGAGCTGAGAGGGGTCATTCACATCCAGTCCCTCCCCATAATGATGCCCTTGGGATGTCCCGATAAACCCTGATCTTGCTATTCACCAGCATTTGTTAACTTCTCTGTATAAAGTAACTATCAATGAAAGAAAGTACTAGTTGAAGCCAACTTTGCCGGTATGGTAAGTCATTATTATGATTTTACAGAATTCAATCTCCTGTTCAAAACTATGTGCCTGGGCCTGTTTGCAGCGTTGTTCAAGTACAGGGTGAATAATCACTGGTTCCCCGAGTTGATTTACATATGGATATCAATGACCAATTCACATGTCGATATAGCTGAGAAATTTATTCCTGTTATGACAGCTGACATCACCCACACCAAGATCAAAGCTTTTTTTCTCTCTAGTGTGCTCAGTGTTCATTTCTCGCACACTGATTTAAATTGTCAGTTTCCATTTACGTGTAGGTGTCACTGAGAAGATTTGCTTGGCAAACTACTGATGAATGCTTCTGATTTTCTGAATCTCCATTCTGGCAATATGTATCAAAGAAGTCAGAGTACATATCGCAGTATATAATAAATAGACACATGCGAATGCTCTGCTGTGGTATAATGTCGGGTACAGTTCATATAGATGTATGAAACTATATATGTTACAGGTGACACAAAATGTCCATAATTATGAACCAAGTTACTCCTGGCTGCATATTTGTTGATGATATACATGTATTTCATAAAACATATTAAAATTTCAGAATTTTTCATCTCATCATGCTCATAGGGACAAAGATATTCATAATAACCAAGTTTGGGCAGAAACAAAAGACCCTGTTTTTTGGCCTGTGTATTGGTTCAAGTTTCAATTTTAAAATAATCGTGGCTAATCGTGACTCCTCGAATTTCCTGTGATCATTTCCTTTTAATATATATATGCACCTGTGTTATATTTTTAATACGTACTGCATGTGGTGTATTTCATATACACCTCAGCTGATCTCATTTTCCAAGAATGGAGGAAGCAGGCTTGTGTCAATGAAAGCTCATGTTGAAATGAACTAGTTAGTCTCATCTAGGTGCTACCTTTTGTGTTTTTGTTGTTGTTATTTTTGTCCCCCGCTACTTAGTGGGGGGACTTAGAAACACTGGTGTCCGTAATTCCGTGATTCCGTAGTAATTCCGTAAGATTTTCTTGTCCGGACAATAACTCGTGAACGATTTAACCGATCAACTTCAAACTTGGGGTGCCTTGACATTGGCGAGAGGACGGTTTGGATTGTTTTTCAGCAATGTGCATAATTCAATATGGCTGCCATTAGCCATTTTGGATTATAAGCAGTTGGATCTTAGATTTTCTTGTCCGGACATTAACTCGTGAACGATTTAACCGATCAACTTCAAACTTGGAGTGTGCTTTGACATTGGCGAGAGGACGGTTTGGATTGTTTTTCAGCAATGTGCATAATTCAATATGGCCGCCATTAGCCATTTTGGATTATAAGCAGTTGGATCTTAGATTTTCTTGTCCGGACATTAACTCGTGAACGATTTAACCGATCAACTTCAAACTTGTGTGCCTTGACATTGGCGAGAGGACGGTTTGGATTGTTTTTCAGCAATGTGCATAATTCAATATGGCCGCCATTAGCCATTTTGGATTATAAGCAGTTGGATCTTAGATTTTCTTGTCCGGACATTAACTCGTGAACGATTTAACCGATCAACTTCAAACTTGGAGTGTGCTTTGACATTGGTGAGAGGACGGTTGGGATTGTTTTTCAGCAATGTGCGTAATCTAATATGGCCGCCGTCAGCCATATTGGATTTTTGTCCTCCGCCACGAAGTGGTGGGAGGACTTGGAAATGCTAGCCGTCCGTCCTTCCCTCCGTCCGTCCTTCCGTCCGTCCTTCCGTCCGTCCCTCCGTCCGTCCTTCCGTCCATCCGTCCGTCCCACATCTTGTGAACGCGATATCTTGAGAACAATTCGAACAATCGACTTCAAACTTGAGAAGGTGCTTCAGATCAGTTAGACGGCCATTGGTATTGATTTTCACTGAGGTGCGTAATCCAAGATGGCCGCCATCGACCATATTGTATTCTGTCCGTCCCACATCTTGTGAACGCGATATCTCAAGAACAATTCGACCAATCGACTTCAAACTTGAGAAGGTGCTTCACATCAGTTAGACGGCCATTGGTATTGATTTTCACTGAAGTACGTAATCCAAGATGGCCGCCATCGACCATATTGGATTCTGTTCGTCCCACATCTTGTGAACGCGATATCTCAAGAACAATTCCACCAATCAACTCCAAGCTTGGGAAGGTTCTTCACATCAGTCAGACGGCCATTGGTATTGATTTTCACTGAGGTACGTAATCCAAGATGGCTGCCATTGACCATATTGGATTCCATCCGTCCCAGATCTTGTGAACGCGATATCTCGAGAACAATTCAACCAATCGACTTCAAACTTGGGAAGGTTCTTCACATCAGTTAGACGGCCATTGGTATTGATTTTCACTGAGGTACGTAATCCAAGATGGCTGCCATTGACCATATTGGATTCTGTCCATCCCACATCTTGTGAACGCGATATCTCGACAACAGTTTGGCCAATCCACTTCAAACTTGAAAATGTGCTTCACATCAATTAGATGGCCATTGGTTTTGATTTTCACCGAGATACGTAATCCAAGAGGGCTGCCATTGACGATATTGGATTCCATCCGTCTCGGATCTTGTGAACGTGATATCTCGACAACAATTTGACCAATCAACTTCAAACTCAAGACGGTGCTTCACATCAGTTAGACAGCGATTGGTATTGATTTTCATTGAGGTAGTATGTAATCCAAGATGGCTGCCATTGACCATCTTGGATTTCACTCACCCATATTGTACCCATCTGTGTTGTGAACGCGATATCTTGATCTATTCCACTCATCGATTTATAAACCTCACCATCCACAAATCCATATACAACTACAGACTTACATTCCAGTGTTACACTACCCATTACTGCTTCCCAAACCTCCTCAAATTGTCTCAACAATTCCAGATGAACGTCTCTTTCCACATACACATATCAACTTTCCAAGTTATATTTAAGGAGATATTGGAAGCGTATATGCTGTATGCTCTCAAACAGGCTACTTGGCGGAGGACCTGCTAGCTACTCAGCTTGTAAGCAGTTGGATCTTAGATTTTCTTGTCCGGACAATAACTCGTGAACGATTTAACCGATCAACTTCAAACTTGGGGTGTGCCTTGACATTGGTGAGAGGACGGTTGGGATTGTTTTTCAGCAATGTGCGTAATCTAATATGGCCGCCGTCGGCCATATTGGATTATAAGCAGTTGGATCTTGTCCGGACAATAACTCGAGAATGATTCAACCGATCTACTTCATATGTGGGGAGTACCTTGACATTGTTGAGAGGAGGATTAGAATTGTTTTTCAAGGACGTGCTTAATCCAATGTGGCCACCATCAGCCATATTGGATTTCATTGGATTTTAAGCAGTTTGATCTTGTCCGGACAATAACTGGAGTACGATTCAACTGATCTACTTTAAACTTGGAGAGTGCCTTGACATCGGTGAGAGGACGGTTGGGATTGTTTTTCAGCAATGTGCATAATCCAATATGGCCACCGTCAGCCATATTGGATTATAAGCAGTTGGATCTTAGATTTTCTTGTCCGGACAATAACTCGTGAATGATTTAACCGATCAACTTAAACTTGGGGTGTGCCTTGACATTGGTGAGAGGACGGTTGGGATTGTTTTTCAGCAATGTGCATGATCTAATATGGCCGCCGTCCGCCATATTGGATTATAAGCAGTTTGATCTTGTCCGGACAATAACTCGAATGATTCAACCGATCTAGTTCATACCTGGGGAGTGCCTTGACATTGCTGAGAGGAGGTTTAGGATTGTTTTTCAAGGACGTGCTTAATCCAATATGGCCACCATCAGCCATACTGGATTTCATTGGATTTAAAGCAGTTTGATCTTGTCCGGACAATAGCTGGAGTACGATTCAACTGATCTGCTTCAAACTTGGGGAGTCCCTTGACCATGGTGAGATTCTGGTTAGGATTGTGTTTCATGAACGAGCATAATCCAATTTGGCTGCCATCTACCAGCAATATTGGATTATGTTGCATTTTAAGCAGTTGCATCTTGTCTGGACAACAACTCTAGAATAATTCAACTGATCGACTTCAAACTTGCAGTTTGGCTTGACATCGGTGAGAGGACAGTTGTCATTGCTTTTCAGTTACCTGTGTAATCCAAGATGGCCACCATCAATCATCTTAGATTTTCAGCATTTAGATCTTGTCTGGACAATAACTCTAGAACGATTCAACCAATCTACTTTAAACTTGGGGAGTGCATGGACATTGGTGAGAGGACAGTTGGTATTATGTTTTATGGATGTGCATTATCCAATATGGGTGCCATCCGCTGTATTAGATTATGTTAAGCTCATCAGCGATATGTCCATTTTCAAATCATACTCTTCATCAATGATATGAGATATCATTGACCAAAAAAAATTGACCATAGAAGTCTATGGCCCCTGCAGCAGCAGCGCCAGTTATGGTGGATGTAATCCACCATACATGTAACTGGTGCTGCTAGCGGGGGACATGGACCTCTATGGTCGATTTTTCTACTAGAAAGACTAACACAGCTACCCCAAACCATTCTGCAAGAATAGACTGAAAGAGGCAGAATTCCGCACTCAAGCTCGGATGATCATTGGATAAAACAGCCTAATGATGATAATACTTCAATGCCCTTTAGCTTCACCTCGTATCTACATTCGTAACATTGATGTATTGTTTATAATTATATTAATATGATTTTGACTGTTTTCTTTTTTCTCTTTCCCCATGCATCACCACAGGAACCTGGAAAACCATGGGTAAGTTTTTATTATTATCACAAAGCGATATGAAAATATTTTGCTTAAAAGAATAACATAAATAGGGCCTTAGTTAAAAGAATAACATAAATAGGGCCTTAGTTACGTGTCACGACTGTATCATTGATGCCTTTTCTAGGGATTAGACAGGAGGTTCTGGGATTGAATGCTGGGTGAGAAATAGCTGAAGCCCAGCTCAAATCTTCGCAATTCTGTTGTAAGCGATACAAATAGGACCAAATCCCAAGAATCACTCAAGTGTAAAGGCAAACGTTTATTCACGACTTTGTAGCAAGTGACTGAGTCAGATGTATCGAAGTGTTTGGATTTCTGGCGACAGAGTCCTGAGGAATCTGAGACAATCACAAAGGTGTGCAGCAACTCCCAACTGAATCACGAGCGATATATATTTTCTCTTCAACCGATAAAGTTTATAATATGATATAGTAGTGGTAGTGCCAAGAAATATTGTCACATGATCAGGTTCATTTGAATTTTCTTAACCCTACTTGATCTGACTTGGGTGATTTTGGGCCTGTCCAAGCCAGGGGGGCGGGGTGGTGGGGTGCAAAATAGTTCGAGCTAGAGCTAGGCTGAAACTAAACACACTATACCCATGTGTCAAGTTCTACCAGAAAATGTAAAAAAATCCAAGATGGCCACTTTGTTCACAAAAGGCATTTTTTGTCAATTTTCATTTGTGTGTTTTCTTTGCAAAAAACTGAATGTTAAATCGGTAAATAATAATGTAATCTGAAATAAAAAAAACATCACTTTTCTGGTACCACACGTGGCCATCATCTTGAATTTCCCCATGATCATCTGCTCGGAGGATTATGCAAATAGGATCAAAATGACTCCAAGATGATAGAATACAAAGTCATGAAGTTTCAGGTCTCGATTGTTTGTCGTTCCAGAGATACATGTAGGATAGAAAGTTTGGTAATGCCCCTGAAATTAGAATTCAATTACCCCCCTTCCCATGATTTTGTGGACATTATTCAATCAGTTGTGTTAATAAATTTGATTATGCTCTAAAATTATTGAAATTAATTTATGAAGAAATAGGGGATTGTCTGCATGATTTTGGACCATTTTGTTGGCCGCCTTTTCCAATAAATTTGATCACTCCCTGACATATGGTGAAAATTAATTTCACTTCCTGTGATCAAATTATTACAGGATTTATCATAAATTAAATCACTCCCTATAGACTCAGTTGAATGAATATTATTGTGCAGTGCAGGGGCTGAGTTGGCATTTGTTTAGGGTCATTATGTGGGCATGAAAAGTCAGGGGTATTAGATGTTTCCTGAGATTGGTGCTATTAATGGATAGTAGAAATTTATACTGGAGTCCGTTTATCCTACTGTAATCCCAATCCCCTTAATAATGCAATTACCTTAATAATTCACCTTCAAATTTAAAATTCAATCACCCCCAACTTTGGGTATGGTACAAAATTCTATCAGTTGTTTCAATAAATTTGACCCCCCTCTGAAATGAATAAAATTATGAGGAAATACTGCATTGGCTGCATGATTTTGGACCATTTTGTCAACATCCTCATCTAAAAAATTTGATCACTACCTGTACCTGACTTCTGTCATGTAAGCTTATATGATCGAATTATTAAAGGATTTACCATAAATTAATGTACTCCCTCTAGTCTCAGTTGATAAATATTAATCATGAATATTATTTGGGGGGGGGGTTGGAGGAAGGGGGGGGGGGAGAGTCTACAATCGCTCAGGTCAATACGTTGGCATAAAAGGTCGGGTTTTAACATTTCCTAAGGTTGGCGATATAAAACAGACATCTGGTAGAAAAATATACTGGAGTTAGTTTATATCCTGAAAAGTAGAAACTACTTTCATACATATTTCATTTTTGGCTCGCTAAAACACGCCATGTCCTTTCATTGTTGAGCTGACTATTAGTCATGTACTGTGATACATGAGTTTATGTAGGCAACATAAAGATATACGATGCACCTATGGGGGTGAATTTGCGATAAATCCCCATTCCCGAGCTCAACAAATTTCCCAGAGTGTTAATTACTCGATATGTATTCTGATTCAACGAGATAAATGAAGACTTAATTTATACGAGAGATGATACAGCTTATCCCAGATCTGATCTCGGCAGAAATAAATGTAGAAGTGCCATGTTTGTTTATGATGGTGGGTGCAGAATTTGGCCCCCCCCCAGGGGTCATGTACAGACAGCATGATTAGACCATTTAGGGTAAAAATTATACTGTCTCAAGGGTGTGACATCAGTTCTGGAGAATATTTTTGTGTCATCCTAAATTATCGTGAGTGAATTGAAGACGAAAGTGTTCAGTTGTTTAACATGTTTAGTATAACTAACCTACATGTACATGTAAGTCCAATATATTATGCCAATGTTGAGAATTGGTGGGTCTAAATTTGCGCAGTTTTTCAAATAACGGCAGTACCTGTATTAAAAAAAAATACAATATTTTGTTGTTCTAATTTAAAGGTGAACTGCAAAGCTTTCAAATGTTCTGCTAAAATTTCAGGAATCAAGGCCT
>JAVTVY010030596.1:0-12223 GCA_036873755.1 Hanleya hanleyi
TTAATTTACGGGCCAATTTCTTTAAAGATGCAGAACGGAGGCTGGAAAAAAAATAAAAATAAAAAACCATATATAATTTTTTTTCTGGTCCGTAGCGGCCAGAAGGAACATGCAAGTGAGAGAGGAGGGTGGCGAGAGAAAAAAAAAAAAAGCACACCTAAAATCACACTTAAATGAGTCTAGGCAAGTGTTGGGTTATCTCCCTTGATAAGACGAACAATGACCAATAATGATGTGAAATTTGACAGCGAGTGGTTCTCCTGCAATTCTTCTTTTCAAAACATGTGGTGGATGCTTTTTGAAATTTATTATTATTAATTTTTTTCATTTGGCACACATGTTCTTTAAAAACTTTGAGCACCAGTGGAAACATTGATATGTCAAAGACAACCATTCCCCCTAATTTTTGCAATTAGAACTGCAAAAAGCTTTGTTGTTGACTAAATCATGTGAACTTTAGATGCACATGTGACATTATATCAAAGAATTTAGATCCAATTTGAGGTGAGCTTAACCAGTATCCCAACTATATTTACTTATATTTATCAGAAGTCTCCCCTTGTAAATTGATGATTCCAATAAACTAGAATCAGCCACCAGAGTCCCATTGGAATTATCAATTAACTGAAATGTCAGCCTGTGAATAGAAACCAAAGAAAAGAAATCAACAATATTATTTACCAACAGCAAGAAAAGAAAAAAACAGATAGTCCGATTCCGTTTCAGAACAGGTCCGACTTTTGCATGCACCGGACTACCGCGCAAGTGTTGACGCGCAAGCGAAAGTAGCTTTGGCGCGGGAAATGCATTCTCGTCTCGCGAGACTCCCTACTGCGAGAAAGAGTCTCCCGCGTAAATGGGAGCCATCCCCCCAAAATTTGGGGGGTGAGTAGGCGGCGTATGATTATCTGGCTTGTCACTGACCTGATGACTCCGCCGAGTTAGAAGCGAATTGCTAAACATAACGTGGGCTATATAATTGGGAAATGACTCTTTCCGTTTCGGAGCATATCAATCGCGAACAAATTATTGTCGGTATGTATGTACTTGGCCGTGAAAGCGAGTTATCTAATACAGGAAGTAGTTCGCGGGTAGACACGGCTCGCTTTGAGAATGATGTCATGCTGCCTCGCTTTGAGATTGGAGATTCAAAAATGTCACCAGTTTACATGAGAGTCGCTTTGGTCTCCCGCGGGTAGACACGGCTCTCTTTGAGAATGGCACTAACGCGAGTATCGGCCAATCCCGAGAACTCTTCATAGTGCTTTGAAGGGAACATAATGGTTAGGGGCTTTTTGATTGGCTCAGCCGAACAGACAACACAGGCTTCTGATATTGCCGCGCTCCTGCTAGATTGGCCCCATAATGCGGGGTAGAAAATATGGACTGGTCCTTGGCATAAACCTTGGGTTAAAGCGGATTCGATGACCCTATCCCCACACCCCGACTGCACGTAAAGTAGTTAAAATGCGGCCGTGATGTCATAAGACTACTAAATATTCATGATCTGGGCGCTCTGAACTCCAAATTCAATTGGAATCAGTAAGGTCCTACATAGCGATATATACGATTGGCGAGCATTGATAGGATATTAATTTATTAAAATTGGAGACACTCAATTAAGTAGATCTCCCACACTTTTTATTCGATGATAACAAGATCGCATGGCGGGGAAACTAGAATATCAGCATAACTTTCGGGATGGTTTTTTAGTTGGAGGTGACGGGGAAAACCGTTTAAAATATCAGCATAACTAACAGGAAGGTTTTTGAGTTTGGAGATGGTTTCATAGTCTGAAAATGCAATATTCAACGTCATACTGTTCGATTAAATGTAAATTCATATCAGATTTATTCATTTATTTTCAACTTTCCGGTGTTTCCAAGATCCAATAAATAAACAATGCATGTGGATATATCCGTATTTTGGCAAAAACACGTGTGACATGGTGATATTTGGGGGTATTTACAGAAAAATCTAGATCGAAGATCATAAAATTTTTTGAAGTTGTTTCACTGATCAACACCCTCGCTACTCACAGCACGAAATTTAGGGTTGGTCACCGGACAACGTTTTGAGATCGGAACCACCATAAACAATATATCAAATATCATTGTCATGTCAACTGCGCACATTGCAACACCGACTAGCCTTCATTGTGATTATTCCCGGGAGTGAGAGCAACTTCATGGATTGAAGGGATCGTGGGTTCGATTTATCGTTGACGGTTCAATTATTCTTTCCCTTTTGCTGGGAATAAATACTAAATTGTCATTACTGTATTATAAAGCCAGTCACCAATGGAATTTGTACATTGGATGTATGTGGTCCAATATATCAAGGCCAGTTCGAGGTGTGAATGTAGTGGCTTGTGTGTGAATATGGACAGTTGTAACTTGATGGTTGGGGGAAGGCGGACGAAGGTCACATCGTGAACCGGCACGTAATCCAGGCCTACCGAGGTCTAAATAAAAAGGCCAAAAAGGCTTTCGCATGTGCGTGCGCAATTTGACATCACACAAGTCCGCACAATATATCTCTGGTTCAGGGTCTGTTCATACGGCGTGCTTTGTACCAAACCTGTAGTCATAGTTGTCAGGAATTGGTAGAGATCGTTGTAATTGTAATTTCCGAAAAGTACGATGAGCACACATGTTTTAACATAAACCTGCTTACTTTTAGTCGTATACGTGACATTTGACAGGAATTTGACAATATTTCCTTAGAAAGTAACCCCTTTCTGTCAGGATTTCAATTCAAGACATTGAAAACCGGGAAATTTCATCACATTCCCAATGCTGAATCGTCGATGAAGCGATCGGTGTCCCTGATTATTTTAGGTGACGCACTTTGGAAACAAGAGCGAAATATATATCCTCGTACATTTAGGCGTACGCTGCGCTATATCATTTCGAGTATTACTCGGGTCTTCGTGGCAAAAGAAGCGAAAATTGGTACCTACCACTACTTATAAACCCGTAATAATAGCTGGTAGAGATCGTTGTACAGATGGTGGAGATCATTTGCACTGGTTGAGATCTGTTTGGATGAAGATCGTGTTGGACCAGTAACATCGTGTGAGCTGGACGGTCTAACTGGTTTGAACAGTGACATGTTGTTGTTGCTTTTGAGTTTTGCTTTTGAATATTCTGAAATAAACAAATCATAGCAATTTGAAATTTCATTCAACTGAGATTGGATGAACGCTTATGAAATAATTTCCAAAGTTACGTCATATGCAAAAACGTATCGATCAATCGTATCTTTTCTGATATACCATGTGCTCATAATGATAAATAAACTTTTGTTAAAACTGTGTATGTTTTTTTGAAAATAATGATAAATTGAACATCCTTGTTTGTCCTAAAATGGTATTGATAACACGTTTGTGAAGAAATATGTTGGGTCAAAAGTAAGATCCTGTGTATCAAAAATTGGTAAAGTTCACATATTGGTAAAGTTCACAAATTGGTAAAGTTCACAAATTGGTAAAGTTCACAAATTCGTTTAGGAAAAATAATCCTATGCTACGGAGGACGTACCATACGCATATTGGTATCCACTAATTTTTCAGATTACCTTTCCGGGGGTGAGGGGAGAGGGCTTTAAATCTACACCAAAGCGATAACGCACATCAGAATTTGTGCACATATCATGTTATGTAATTTCTCCTTGCAGCTTTTCAAATCACAGACAAATGATGTTTTTTCAATAACTGGGATACATGATGTGTGTTAAGAAAACTATAATTGTCATGTTTGTGGTGATGAGGGAAAATTTTGTTTCTACCCTCTTTTCCTGAATAACATATTGTAGTTCCAAATCGTTACTGGCCCAACCTATGAGTGGTACTAGCCATAAACTTTCACAAAAAGTCTGTGTTATTCTGTTAAATAAATTCGGGGATAATTTTATCCATCTTCCTGTCATATAGTGTGTATAAAAGATTTCTGTGTTCATGCCAGACGAGATTTCCATGTTGACTGGCATCTACATGAATATGATAAGGGAATGTGCATATGTTGCATATATGGTATGAATGGACGATATCGGCGACAACAAGCCTTCGGTAAACAATTGGTCGTGTTTGTTTAAACGATACAATGAATTTACTGCAGAAATTAATCAAATGTCTGACCTAAAAGCTCAAGAATATATAAGATGACCTGAATCTGTACTTAGAAATGACATAATTATTCTACCACTGACAGCCACTGTCAAGCTTGTCATTCAAATGATCAAATCTCCAGTTTCAATTTTGCAGAGACATGTTCTCCGGTGATATTCTTGTGTCATATTTTCATATTCTTGTGTCACATTCTCATATTCTTAATTTTTTTTAGATATTAGAAGATAAAGGAAAACCAACACATGTTCAAGATAACAAATATTGTTTTAAAACTTATCACATTCAGAGATTTCACGCTGCAAAATACATAAAATAATTACCAAAAAGTAAGGAAATTACAAATCACAGAACACAAAAAACATTCATCAAACTCAAATTAAATTACACCTCCAGGTGATTGACCAAAAACAAAATTATGGCACATTTAGCGAATCGAGCTGTCAACTTGACAACTCTCCCCTTTTCTCTCGACTCAAACCATTGCACTATATAATTAAGGCAGAGTTTTCGCAGCCGAACTAAACACATGACGTCAGTGAGTATGTATTTCATTGGCTATTCGACCACAAAATGGAGTCGGCAGATTCCGTGACTACGACTTGTGCCATCTTGACCAATTTACGGGCAAAACACAATCGTTCGAAGAAAATCTCACATTACATCAGCAAAGGTGTAGTCCAGGAAGCGAAACTGACCTATTCTTCAATATCTGCACCGAGAAATGTCGCGTTCTGGGATTAACGCATGCAGAGAAATTATTCGAAACTATAGTACTACTTCATATCGCGTTCAATACATGAAGTAACGCGGAAATTTTAGTCATTCTCTCATTCTGCGCATGCAGAGATGTATTAATGAAAACGATACAGCTTTGGCTGATGGTACCTCTGAAATTACTCAGAATCCCATTCGCAAAGCATCGCAAGAAACAGGGGAAAACTTTCCCTGTTTAAAAAGACAAAATCCACAATGTGACTGATATGCACATTTTTTAGTGTGAACATCTTAATCGCATACCCTAAATCCAAGGAAACTTTAAACAGATGCATTTGTCGTTTTCAGTCGTTTTCGTTTTCGATCTTGACATTTTTATCAATGTTAAATTCTAGTATTTGCAATATTTTTTGATAGGAATAAATCTCGGGTCTGCAAATTCATACTACGCCTGCAACTGTTGATTGACTAGAACCCTATCCCGGTTGACTGACCTTGACCTGTTTTTTGTTATTTTACAATTTTTGATTCTTTCTTCTTGGGTCTCTCATCAGTGTTTATTTATTTCAGATATAATGTGATCGACTTGTCATGGAATCCGTTAGACCTGCCATGAGTGAGGTCCCATCGACCACACTAACAGTGGAATGGAACAATGAGCCAAGAGGCTTGGGAAGACATGTCATTGACATCCCTCTCATTGCCACTCCCCGAACCATTCAACAGGAGCCAAACAGGAAACTGCCAGAAACACATGCCATGGAAGTCCCATCCATCACCATTGTTCGAACAACGAAGGAGGAACAGGACAAAGAGCCATGCTTGAATGACTGTTCCCTAGATAGAGACACAGATACATCTATCATGCAGTCTGATTATGTCAAGTCAGAAACTGCTATGAAGACAGAGCCATTGTTCGAATTTTATTATACTCCCAATAACCATGGGCAACAGGCAAATCAACATTATTCAGGAGGTCAATCACCTTCGGTACAAATGGCAGCCAATTTTGATGAAGTTGAAAATAGGGGAAACAAAAGAGCGAGACACAATCCAGATTCGAATTCAGATCAGTCTCATGGACATTTGTCCATATTGGTGGAATCCAGAACGGAATCTCCACAGTCTGGGAGACCACAGGAATTGCCACAGTCTGGGACAACGCTAGAATCTTCACAGTCCACCGGTGCAGTGGAAATGAAATACTCCAATCGAGTTATTTTCTCAACTGGACGAGAACATTTACAGAGAATAGTCAAACCAAAGATGTTGAAAGAAATGACAGTTATAGATGACTCTGAGCCAGAGGGGGTCGACAATGATGTTGATGATGATGCTGATGACTGGAGTGATGACGAGGAGGAACAATTGAGCGAGAAGGAGTATGGTCAAATTAATCGAAGTAATAAAAGAACAGAGACGCTTACACTGTCTAATTCAAATCAACTGCCAGGTGTGGTACCGATGAACATTCCCTCACCTCAAATAATCAATCCTGTCCAAACGCAATCTCTACTACCATCATCCTTTTGTTTGCTTCTAGTTTCTGGAGCCTCGGCTTCTCAAGGAATGGAACAAAATTTACCCTCCGGACAGATTGCAGAAAATTCAGCTTTGGCGAAAGTTTTTCCAGATAGGTCAATGCTATCAGGAATTGTAATGAGTAATTTCAGTGGGGAACAGAGATTTATACCTAATTCTGGCCCCTCTGAACCTGCCTCGGGCAACACAGTTAACATCATTTATGAATCAGCTGTTCAACCTTCAAACTCAATCCAAAATCAGCAAGCTCGTAGTGATGTCCAGTTTCTTGGACTGGATGAGAGGCCACTCCAGCAGCCTTTCGTTTCTGACCCGCTAACGTCAAATGTATCAAACTCACGCCGTAGGACAGGTCCAGCAAATACTGTCCGGGATCGTCTACCAAAACGAGAAGTGTATTTCTCAATGCTGAATGTGGCACAACATGCCCTGCTGCGAGCGAATTTTGGAGATTCATTGATCAGTGTGAAATGTGATTTATGTAGTACAGTATTTGTTAGTCTTGGTTCATTGGGCGTACATCTAGAAACATACCACGGTGCAAGTTTGGAAGAACCTTTCAAATGTGAAGCTTGTCAAAAAACGTTTGGCAATAGAATAGAGCACTCGGAGCACATCCCTATTCATCGATTGGGCGGAGATTACCAGTGCAGAACTTGTGGACTGTGTTTCAAAACTGACAAACAGTGTAGAGCCCATATTAACTTACACAAGCCCATATATGGTTGTGTTACCTGTGGTATGAGATTTACCGTAGCTTCTGCCATAAGAGAACATTTAACCAGTAGCAAGGATCACAAAGCTGAACACCAGTGCCATAAATGTTATCGGGTAATGAAGTCCGACAGAGATCTTCAGAAGCACCTGGTAATACATGAGAAAGGAATGCCGTACAAGTGTTCATTGTGTGATTATAGCTGTATTGAACCAAGCGCCATGAAGAATCACTCGTTGACACATTTTGGGGTGAAAGAGAAAAAATGTCCCCTTTGTGATAAATTGTTCCTCGACATACACAGGGTCCGCCAGCACATCCGCACAGTTCACGAGGAAAAATCATTCCTCTGTTATTTGTGTGGACTGGCCTGTGCGACGAATGCCAAGCTGAGGAAACACATGATATCTCACGAAGGAAAGACTCAAGAGTGTCTGACTTGTGGTAAAAAATATGTTGGTGAGAAAGGACTTGAGGCACACATGGCGTTGCATTCTGGAGAAGGGAAGTACCAATGTGAAGTATGTGGTAAAAAGTTCGTCTGTCCCACTAACCTGAAAAGCCATATGGATTCTCACAGTGATAAAATGCCGTTTAAATGCTCACATTGTGGTAAGAAGTTTAAGCGGAAACACAACTTAAAGAGTCACATGAGGACCCACACAAAAGAGAGAGATTTTGGCTGTGAAATTTGTGGAGAACGATTCAGGTGGAAACATAACATGGAAAACCATCTGAAGACTCATACTGGTGAAAAACGTTGAGTTCGGATTCAGTGCAGTCCAGTGTGTCTATTGTATTCTGTTGACTTTTTGGCCTTAAACTATAACTTTGTTACAAATATCATACAATTGCAGTTACAATTACAGTTGTCACTCTATCGAATAAAGATGATTATGCGTAACCTACATGTACTCTCAACAGGCTAAGGTAGTTGGTGAGAGACGTTACCCTCAATCAGTGTTATTGTTACCATTCATCAACATTGTTCTCATAGTAGAATTGGTGCATCAGCAGACGCACCAACAGACGCTCTCTCGGCACTATACTTTGTCTCTCCGAAATGAACACCTACTTTGGCGATTTTTTGGTTTCTATTTTACTTTTTATACGCCCGTCAAAAGGCGGACGTATTATGTGATGGCGGTTTCCGTCCGTCTGTCCGTCTGTCTGTCTGTCCATCCCTCGTGTCCGGTCTGTATTTGGAACAGTTTTCTATCTACAGTTCCCATTTTTGGTGAGTGGATACCCTACGGGAAGACGTATGTGTCGCCTACCAAAATGAAGGTCGAGGCCAGAGATCAATAGTCACTAGCATAAAAAACAGGAAATCACTGAAGTGTCTATATCTGTGAATGTTTTCTATCCAAAGTTGCAATTTTTTGTGAGTGGATACGCTAGGTGGGGACGATGTGCCGCGTACCAAAATGGAGATCGAGGTCAGAGGTCAAACGTCACTGTGGCCTAAAATCAGGAAATCATTGATCATTGATAGTTAGTTCTAATTTTTGATGAGTGGATGCCCTGGGGGGGGGACGATGTGTTGCATACGAATGTAGGTCAGAGGTCAAAGGTCAGTGTTTTAAGCGAGAATTATTTCTTCAGCAATTTATAAACCGGGAAAAATTCGGGAAATTCGAAATTGTCAAGAAAACTGAAAAGTACATTATTTTAAAACATCTGTAGAAAAGATATGCTTTTGACAGGAGCTGTATACAATAGACAATATAAGAGTTCAGGGTCTTAATTTTATAATTAGAAGTAATAAATCCATCGTAGGGATATTTTTTCTGAAGAAAAAGTGTAATTAATAAAGCTCTTTTACAGAGAAAATTTAAATTGCGCCCTCGTGATTCAGTCACAATTTTTTGTGATTCCGTCGCGGACTAGATGTAACTCCTGCGATGACCCAGGCGCTCTTTTCTCATGAGGAAAAAAATGTTGTCATCCTTGGTTACTGTATATTAGTAAGATATGTCACTTTGGTGACGTCTCAATTGACTGGCATGCTTAAAGACTATATCACACTCTGCACATGTATGCGTGGTTTGATTTTCTAGATATTCCATGAAAGTGACACTAATTCATCTCAACGCCTTAACGCCCATCTCAACGCCTTAACGCCCTATCGTAACGCCTTTACGCATTGTCAACCATCCAATCACACGCACATATTTTGAACATTGGCCCCTGACCCTTGATGAAAGTGACGTCATCACTGGACATCGCCAGAAGTGACGTCATCGCGCGCATAAGAGCTCCGATCTCTTGAAGTCTGAGTTCGGAGCTCGGAGCTGACGTCATCGCACGCATGCGCACGCACATGTGGTGCACCCTGTATATTATAAGCGTTACGATAGGGCGTTAAGGCGTTGAGATAAGGCGATGGGATGGGCGTGAAGGCGTAAAGTTAAGGCGTGGAGACGGGCGGTAAGGCGTACCGACGGGCGTTGACGAGCGCCAGTGCATTTCGATGAATAAGTGTCAATTCCATGGAATATCTAGAAAATCAGAGCTTCTGAGCTAGTTCACCAGGGTGGTGAAGCGTTAGGCTAGACGTTGGCGGGCGTTACTGTCCTAAAAGTAAGCGTATCTTAAATACAAGCGTCTAGTCCGTCATTTATAATTCAGCCGTCGTCCATTAAAGAATATCCGCGTCCATAATCCAAAGACCTATTCCATATCCATATAACAGTATTAGCACCATAACGCGTGCAAGTTAAAAACGTGCGAAGTCTACGTTCCATTCAGCAGACACGATGTTCACATGTGCGACTTGCTCGAAGCCCTGGACAGTTTACGTCGTCACACATGTGCACGCCATGAAGTGCCCACGCATAAATGTGCCGAGTGTGATATAGCCTTTAAGCATTCTAGTCAATTGAGACGTCACCAAAGTTTCATCCAAGGATCACGCTCGCCACTCTCGACACAGCATATTTCAGTTCCCATGGAAATGCATCCTTGAATAGAAGAACCCATGGAGGTCGATCCGCCGCCACGAATTGAGGATCCTATGGAGATTGATCTCAGCGTCGAGGAGCCCTTCCATCTCCCTTCCCTGCCTGCCAATGAGAGAAATAAGAGCTCGGAGCTACAGTATTCTGGACTGCCCGAAGACGCTTAGGATAAACGAATCTGAGCGAACATGGCCGAAGATTGAACTTTCTGAAATGACGGCTTCTGGTTGGATAAGAGCATACTTCAATTGTAAACATACCCGACGCGACTCCCCTAGCTTGGAGATGATATGACATTGAGGAGAATAAACTATACGAAAACTTGTGAACGTGTTGATCTGTCTTTCTGTCATCCGTCTGCATCATGGTATTGAGCCGTAAGGGATTAGCTATAGAAGACGTTAGGGCGTTAACCCATTACTCCTCCTCCACACACGCACACACAGATAACTCTACCAGGTAGCCGGATGAAAGACCCTCATCTCCCCCAAAACTTTTTTGCACCTCCGAAACTTCCCTTTCTATACTACTCTCGAGTGATCTATTATTGAACAGGGTTTTTCTGAGAAAATTTCCGAAAAATTTACCCGGACATATAGAGCGATGACCTACAAAACAGGGGTTTCCCCAGCTAAACACCCCGTACAATTTCCCGTTGTAGACACATGACATCATCGTAGATCACCATGTTTCATTCCCTGGTGTGAATGGATTGATACATACACCTTGTCGATGCGTTAGTATTATATAATAGCATGGTACAATCTCGCGCAAAAGATAAAACACTGGTATGCTAGGACGCGAAGGCGTTAGGATAAGGCGTTAATGCGTCAACATAAGGCATAAAGGCGTTCAGATAGGGCGTTAAGGCGTTACGGTAAAACACTCCACAAAGGCCATAGGGCAAATATGCTGGGTTTCTACTTTCTCTACTGCTAACCCCGCTGGGAACCGATATTAGCCCATCTAAACATGGTTAATAAGGGTTTTCCATATTTTAGGGCTTTCCGTGTTTCCGGATTTTTTTCCGGGAAAGTTTACATTCATGTGTACCCACTTGCGCCCACTCATGACAAGATGACAAGAAGGAGCGCTTTCCTGTCGCAGAATGTTGAAAACGGACGACACACTAGTCCAATCAGATGGTCCACCACGAATGCTTCACTTTGACACCTCCCACCGGCCAATCGGTCCATTTCGACCCCCAAAACGTCCATTCAAATACACTTTTTCTACTGCGCATGCGCAGATAGACGATATTCCCACCCCACACCCATCCAGTTGGACGCTCCCCCACAAGTTCTTCACTATGACACCTAGCGGAGCTATGACAATGAAGCGGGCATTCTCTCTAGTCGACTTTATGACAAAAGAGACGATTACAATTTCGACATCTTAAACTATCCCTTTCTGGACAGTAATATTCCAGTGGGACCTGCATATGGCCTATACATATCTCGCCTAGTAGCACTTGCTAGATCCTGTGTTAAATGTTACGATTTTAATCAACGTCACAAAACATTGTTGCAGAAACTTATAAAACAGGGCTATTCCACAAGCGCCTCCACTCAAAGTTTCTCAAATTTGGATTATGGACGCGGATATTCTTCAATGGACGACGGCTGAATTATGAATGACGGACTAGACGCTTGTAACCTCACACGACCCAATCGGATCACAAAAGGTGTACCTAGACCCCAAAACGTCCACCTCGATCTGCCTGCCTACTGCGCATGTGTCACTTTATTTTTCAACAAAAAATCAACGCATGGCCTCGAGACCTCTCCCATCGTGTTCTACAGCTCGAGATAAAGAAAACAAGGGGCCACACCCCATACCGCAAATGTCCATGAGTGGAATCCCCATTGGGACGAACACTGTCCATTGCGCCGGAATGGACCTAAAATGAAATCAGAAATCAGTTTTATTAACGTCACAAACGAAGGAGCCATTTCTGAGTAAACCTCACCTATCGTTTTCATTGACCGTACATACCATTAGTCGCATGTTCCGGTTTCTAAATATAATTTATAATTTTAACAGACAATCGAGAGAGATGAACAACACAGAAACTAGCTACTGGTAGTCTGGGTTCGGCGCAACCCCTGAACATGGTTGTCTCCCATTATGCCAGATTGACATAGCAGAAGGGAAGATATGCTA